>JACXGM010039333.1:0-10610 GCA_016801145.1 Umbra pygmaea
GCTCTTTGTATCACATGATCCCCTCACATGGTTTGATTATCCAATCAGTTCTGTTGTTTGGTCCACACCTGCACACCCTTCCCTCGTTAGTTGGGTATTTAGTTCTGTGGGTTTGTTTGTTCTGTGTAGATCATTGTTCTTGTCCAGGTACGTGGTTGTTCTTTGTAGTAATGTCTTTTTAGTCTGTTCAGATGTTTAGGGTACAGTGTTTCTCTTGTTCCAGATCATGTTGTATAGTTAAAGGTTCTATTCTAGTGTTTATGTAGTGTTCTTTGTTATTGTAGTAGATGTGTAAAGTATGTTCTTGTGTCTAGTGTAAAGTTGATATCATGTGTTCTTGTTCTGTGTAGTAAGGTATTCGTGTTTATGGTTTAGTGTTTCTCTCATGTGGTCTTGTTCATGTGTTTAGTAGTGTGGTCATTTTGTTCTTATCATGTTAGGTGTATTATGGTCTTTACTGTTTTTTAGTCACTCATTGATTCTTGTTTTATGTTCTTGTCCAGTTCTCCCTTGTTGAATTAATAAATATGTTTGAAGACGCACCTGCCTCCAATCCTTGGAACTGCGACAGTTTGGAACTACTAGTAGTTTATTTTCATAATTTTCTTGGTGGTAGTAGTCATTTTACATTTTACTTTTTGGCCATAGTATAATAGTGAATGTGTGGAACTTTAAACAAAGAATGTAAACTTGTTAATACGACCGTTCATGCAATAAATCGGACTGTTGTGTAAGGATCATATGATGCCATTAATTATCACAGAGTTGTTTGGCTCCTTTGTAAACTACACTGTCAACAAAAATCACTCAAAACGACCTGTTCAAAAGTTTACATGACCAGGTGAAATCAATTGAGGGAGAACACACATCCCGTACAGACACAATACACACAGGGTAGGTTGGTCCGTGTGGCGTAGTCGGCAAAGTCGCTGCATTGCAGGACAGTCTACGTCATGATAGTCAGTAATCGAGTCTGACTATGGGTTCTCTAATAAATCAGTTAAGTACAAGGTACATTCACTAGGCTATCCGTGGAACCGGTTTGACTGTGCTATAAGTAATTGGGCTTATTCACAACAACCTTATTTGAAGTGGCTCTTAAACTTAAGAAGTACTTAACAAAATAAATGCTCACCGGACAGTCTCCTTCGAGTCTGAGCTGGATGCCGTTTACCCCTGATGTCCCCAGGCTGGTTCACAATTAAAAACGTAATCCTCTTATCCCTAACTTCTCTGAACATTTTTCACTCTGTTCATGCTAGAAAATTCCTGCAATTTTAGATGGAATTTCGGACTTGTTCTATTAAACACCCGTGATCACCCCTCTCACCTTCGCCGCACTCCCAGGCACCATACACTTCACCTTACCCCCATTTAACACCTCCAACTTCAGCACCTGATCCCTCAGAGCCACACTACCCTCCACAATAAGAACCCTCCCACCACTCAAACTCCTAGCATCCGTCACCCTCCCAACCTGTTCCTTAATCTCCGGCGTGAGTGCAACACCCTATCTGTCAGTGTTTTAAAACACCACCAACACCTTATACACCATTCCACAGCTCCCTGTGCCGGTCCTTCACCCTCTCTCGAAATACACTCACCACCCTCTTTCTTCCGTGCAGGCCACTACCACGGTAGCCAGACTGCCCCCTCCTCATAACTTTCTCTCACCAACCAACTCATATTCCCAAAGTTCCGCTCTCTCCTTCTCCAACTCATTGGAACCCCACGAGGACGTCATGCCACCAATCCATTTACCCCCCGTGCCTTGTGTTCACCTGATCTTATATAGAGAGCGCATACCCGGCTGTACGTAATCAGCCAAAGAACACACCGGACAGAGATTCCCTAATCAGCACAGACTAAAGCTCTAGGTGAACTGGAGGAAGGTGACTCACACAACAGCAACTAGCACTGGAAAGCAACATACAAAAGGAACAGAAATACACAATAAACCCACCAAATGCAGTAAACATTAGTAAATACATGAGTCCATATCTCAGTCCCACCTGTTACACTCTGCAACTAAACGAATATATGGACAAAGTAACATTGTGAAGCCTGCAAGCAAACCTAACATTTTAGAAAACTTTTATTAAATACGGTTTGCACACGCATTGCCCCATAGCTGCATGTTTTACTTTACCTATGTTGTGACTTGGAAAATAGACATACATATTAATGTAACCAGGCCAAGTAGGCCTAATTTGTTTGAAGGAAATGAATATTTAATATAATGCAAGTTTTATTGTCCTTATTTACTGTAAAGTACACATTGTTTTTCAATTGAGACGTATATTTGGGAAGATTGTGCACTGTGTCTTGTGATTGGGGGAGAGAGTACAGTTAGAGATCAATGTTTTTTGTTGTGTCAGAGAATCTGAGCTGACTAGAAATATAAATATGTATTTTTCATTTGTGTTCTAATTGAACCAGGGCTTATATAAAGTTGCAAAAGAACAAAGTCTCTGAATTTGACTGAGTTATTTCAAGTGTGCAACACATACGGGCAAAACAAATGTGCACTTCATATTATCTTAATTGCTTTTTGACATATCTGTGATAAATAATAATAGCAGGAAAGACTGGTTTAGCAAATATAAGAGTCTGGTTTTATCTGTAGATGAGAATTTTCCCATGAATCACCACCCCTCGCACTCTGTATCCATCTCATGTTACGCTCACATAGTTGAAAAAGTGCCAACAATGAATACAATGTTGATTATGTGTGCAAAAGGCTCAATATTAGCTACTGTATTTTTAATACTTATTCATCCTCATAAATAAATCGGTAAACAAAATAATGTTTAAAACATATCCTTGTCGATGCGTCTGTCTGGCGGAGCAGACATACATTAGATTAGATAGATGTCTTCATTGACCAACTGGGGAAAGTTGTGTTCATAAATGTCATCAACTACGGAATCATGGTTAGAAGCACCCCTTCTGCATAGCTCTCAATGGAGACGGTCTCATTTTCTCCCTCTCCCTTCCTGTATCTCACTGCTTGCTATACTTGTCTCGTTTTTGTCCTGTTGAGAGACTCTCGTAGCACTGCTCTCCAAACTAAGGAAATTATGGATTTGATCAACTGGTCCCTAAACGCAATTGACAACATATTCTCAACGAGAAGCTTGGGTTCAGGGAAACCTAACTGCCCTGCCGGAACATATGCAGCTGGCTACACAATGGACGTATGGGAGAGTTGGCGGGTCGTGTGTCTGGCGGCTCTTTCCGTGGAGGACGTTGAAGATATCTACCTATTCGGAACCATGATAACAGCTCTTCTGCTGATGGGATTAGGCGTTGCCCTGGTTTATCGTGAAATTAAGAAGACGGTGACAGCTGTTCATAGCCCCACAGGGCTGCCCGTCATGATTGAAACAGTGGGCAGAGCCGTTTGCACTCAGACTGGGTCTATAGACCACAAGTTGGTTAACATCATGGAGAAGCTCACAGCTTTGCAAAGGAAAGTGGATCGTCTCGGAGACCAAAATGGACCAAATTGATCCAAGAGGGACCAGCTGTGCAATGTGAATGCGGCTGTTTACCCCAAGAAGTCAACAAATCTTATCTATTTCGGCTCCCCACAACGGCCTTGGACAAGTTCGCCATTGGAAAACAAACCCTCCCGGATAGCGTTGCAGTGAAATGCTCTTGTTTTTGTTCCCTCCCCCATCACCAGACACCTGGTGATTGTGACACTGTCTGGGACATGACCAAGGTTGCCTCCATATCAACATCCTGCGGACTTGTCACTTTGGGATTGTAGCTAGACACAGAAATCTCCAGGCCTACACACACACACGAACTCTCACACATATATACTGATACACCTCCCCCCCAACCCCCGCCTTCGCAGCTTCATACCCGGCCGCCTGACAGACGGGTCTGTGACCAGTGCCTCGAGGCTGCAGGACCGGATGGCTGCCTTGTCTGGTTCTAGCTATCTCATTCCCCTTTTTCCCGCCCCCACCACAATCTATTGTAAGCCTTGTTCAGAGTGTACTGACTGTGCTAAAGTTGCTGAGGTGTTTTTTTTTCATGTTACCACACTGTACCCCCGAAGGGGCATAATATGAGGCTGTCTTATTTTTTTCTCCTCGACTTTCCTCATGTAATGCTGTATTGTTTTTCTAAATCCGTGTCTTCCTTTTCTGTCTACCCCCTCTACAGTTTGTGTTTGTTGTATGAACAGGTTGATGGCTATTTTCGCTGGTACTTGTGACTAAGTGAAAATAAAGGCTACAACTACTACTATTACTTCATGTATATATATGGTGTTAGTCCGTTTAATTTCCATCCATCAATTGTTCCATCGTGACGGATGTCTTAACCATTTTGAAAGCTGGAATTAATTCCATTTGCGCATAATCCCATTTAAAATTACATGAATACCGACATCTGTAGCTGATCAGATACAATCACCTGCATGGTCATAAAAAGCCATGATGCCAACCCAATGTGCAATGACACACAATGGCTGATCTTGCGCTGTTACAAGATGTGGCAAATGGAAGGATTCGGAGGGAACAACTTGTCAGACAGCAAGAAGGCTTGCTGGCAAACGAGGACGAGTGGCTTATGAGCCGGTTCCGATTTGCTCGGGGCGTCCTGTTGGACCTCTGTGCTCTATTGGGCCTAGCGTTACAGAGGAGCACTTGGAGAAACCACCCGTGCCAGTCCCACTTCAAGTCCTTACAACACTTGGATGTCTGGCGACTGGCACATGATTACATAAAGTTTCCTTGCACTGCGGGTGAACAGGCAAAAAAAAGCGCAATTTGCAGCTATGTCCGGTTTCCCAAATGTAATCGGTGCTATTGACTGCACTCGTGTTGCCATAATAAGGGCACCAAATGATAATTAAAATGCTATCATTAACTGAAAGCATTTTCATTCGATCAATTTCCAAATAATTTGTGATGCAGACATGTTGCTGTAATGTAACTGTCACATCCAGCCCAGGGAGGGCTGCGATGCAGAGCCTGTTAATGGACTCCCTTTCGTTTTTGTCTCTTCTGTTTTGTCTCCTTGGTTCCATTCAGTGTTTATACGGTGGTTTTGTTAGTTAGATTATTACCTCATGTGTCCTTAGGTGTACTGCCCTGTGTGTATGTCCCATGTTAGTGTTCAGGTTCCCTCCCCTTGTGTGCTGTTTGCCTCCCTCTTGTGCCTCTGTTGTATATTGCATGTTAAATTGATTTAAGTTTGTGATGTCATTATTTGTACCTCCCATGTCTTGTCACATGTTTCCGTTGTCCTATAGATCCCTGTCGAGTTAATTTCCTTGCCCAGGTGTTGCCAATTGTCTTCGTTAGTAAGTGTATTTAAGTTGAGTGTTTGGTCTTGTCTCTTGTTGGTCAATGTTCCTGTTAATACATTTATTAAATTAAAGTTGATTTGGATTATTGCAACCTTCGCGCCTGTCTCTCACTCCTTATACCTGGGATACGTGACAGTAACCAATTTTCCCCCACCCATGGCAGACGCCAGACGCTTTGACATCGACTGATATCTGACCACTTTTTATTTGGCCCACGGTCCGACTTTCTCACAGCGTCTGCAACCTTTTGCCACTCCAACGCCTTTTCAGCATTGGTAATAGGCACACTTTAACCTTCAAACAACATTTTCCTCTTTTCCACCTCGCCAACAATATTTTCTACTTCACATTGAGTGAAGTTTCTTTTCTTGGTTTTCCTCTGTCTGTTTGCCATGATTTCTCAATCAATTAATATTATTTTCGGGGCGTTTCACTGACTATTTATGGCCAATTATAGGCGTGACATGCAGCCGCTAAAGCTGCACCACATTTACAGTTGATTGTGATTTATAAAAGGAAAACGGCGTAGGACGTGCGTGCGCACGGTTTTATAAATCTGAATATTTCTTTGCGTATGCACGTCCTATATTTCATCCGTACGCCACTTCTGACGCAAATCCACCGCAAAGTTTTATAAATGAGGCCCCTGGACCTTACCACACAGATGAAGCACTGTAAAAGTCAAAGAAAAATCTCTTGTCTCTAACACCAGATAAATGTTGTTTGACGTGTGTTGCACATGGAAGTACATTTGGTTGGAGGTATTGCTTAAATGTATGGCGCTCGTTTTGTGTCATTTCTTTCCTAACCAAGCTTAAATACGTGTGATATGCGTGAGGAGAACGTCTGCCCGTCTGAACGTCTGTCCGTTTTGGCACATCTCAAAATAGCGCACACACTTTTATTAAGATGATGGACTTGGACGAAGATGCCAGAGGCCAGCCAAAGATCCCGCTGTCTCTCTGGACCTGTCTTATTTGAGACACTGTTCAAACAATGTGGGATATAAGTTTTGATAATTTAATTATTAAATTAGATTAATTTTTAACAGCAGAGACAATCATGTTAATAGCATTTAACATAGGCCTTGACGAATATTAAGAAAATACTATTAAGGTTTGGATAAAAAAACGAGTCTCACAACAGTAAAAAGTAAAAATTTGAATGTATTTTACAATATCGTGCATGGATGGAAAATAGGCTATAGGCTACAATAATACTAATAATAATAGCGTTCTATAGTAGAGTGGATGCATTAGCCTACTTAATAATATTCTGAATTTCTATGTTATAAAAATCGATCTATGAACTTCTAGCAAGCTCATTTAAACCGAGTTGTAAATGCTGAAATCAAAGAAGGTCAAACAAACAAGAAGCTACAAAATATAAATATTAAACCAGCAGTAGATGGCGGCAAGACACTATTGGTTAGAGTTCAACCTATTCTTCAAAATAAACAAATATAGATTTAATAGCCACATGTAACTTTTCCCAGTTCCCCTTCCCTGGAAACTGCCACTTCCCTAGTCTACATTACTCAGAACTACAATTCCCATTCCCCAGTTCTTCTTCCTGTGGACTACGGCTTCCCTAGTCATGCCTCCTCTGAACTACAATTCCCATACCCGGACTCAATCACACTAATTCTGAAAACCTGCTCTAACACCATCTGTATTTAAGCCACACACACACCATAGCTTTGGGGGTATTGTGAGTATTGACATCTTCTACTGAGCATTTATTCTTGTATTTGTTATTCTGGTTTGACCCATGCTTTGCTGTTTATGGATTTTGTCTTGGATTTGCCCCTGTGCCTTTGCTTGTTTAACTCTGCCTTGTAGCATATATCTGCCTGCCTAAGAACCAGTTTAGTTTATGAATTCTGCATTTCTGACTGCCTCAACTTCAGGACAGAATAAACATTATACTTATTATGATTGTCGTCTTGGAGGAATCATTACACCACACAACTACTCCTTTTAGACAATTGCAATTGTTCTGGTGTGGTGAAAAACTATTTTCATTTATTATTGTGTGAAATGCCAGTCATTAACATATTGTTTATTTACAGGCATTCTGGTTTTCTAATAATTCATTTTTTAAAGCTAAAAACTGCTTATTACAGAAATATTAAATCAAATATTTAATAATTTGTGTTTTACTTGGTATTTTTCCTCAACTTTGTCTCAATTGCCAGTTAATATTCATTTATTTAAAAATATATATTTTCCCAATTCTGTTGCCCAGAAGTGAAACATTATGTGAATTTTAAGTGGATGCGTTATTAACAGAAATATAGGTACACTCTAAAAACAAATGGTTCTTCAGGGATTCTTTGCGGTGGTTAAGGTGCTATATAGCACCACTACCATTTAAAGAACCTGTTAAGCCCAGTTTTGTTCTTCAGCGATTCTTCTGTGGTTCTTTGGGGTGCTTAAGGTGCTATATGGCACCTGGTTCTACATAGCAACATTTTTAAAGATAGGTGCTCTATAGCAGTGGTTCTCAAACCTCTCCTGGGGGACCCCCAGCCATGCCATATATTACATGTATTCCAGAGCTAGCACACCTGAATCAACTTGTCAACCAATCATTAAGCCCTTACCTGCTTCAATCAGATGAGCTAGTTCAGGGCTACAACAAAACTGTGAGATGGCTGGGGGTCCCCGAGGAGAGGTTTGAGAACCACTGCCCTACATTATATGTAACCTCACCTGCACAGCCATTTTTAGTGGGTTATTAGAGGAACACGCCACAGTTTTTTTAAAATATGGATATTCACCGTCTCCCCTAGATGTGGATAGGTGGGTTTTATTGTTGAATGTTTTAATTCATAGCTAGGCCGCATTCAAACCACTGTTTTCAACACAGGCAAATTATGATGTCATTTTTTCCATTCATAACCAAAGTAGCAGCCGACAGAGTATGTGAGGGGAGTTGAGCATTTTGAAATCCCGCTCCAAGCTCACTGATGGTTGTTGCACCACTCCAGACCTTTTCCAACCGCTCCGCTCAAACCCGCACATCGCTCACAGGAAAAATAATGACTCCAAATTCACTTCAATAATTTTTTAGGTCATATTACAATATTAACAAAATCCATCCATGGTATGATCATGTATGTCAATCATTTCAATATTGAAACTAAATCGATTTGAACTGTAGGTATGGTATGGGACATTATAGATAGGCAAGCAGGTTTTTTGTTAGCGCAGAGAGAGAGAGAGAGAGAGAGCTTTTCCGGTTTTCCCCTCCCTTTACACCGCCATTGAAGTAGATCCTTAACTCTCAGAAAAATGTGTGGTGCCATCTCAGGCTCTTATTTTTTTTCCATATATAGGCCTAATCAACATGCACATATCTATTTTCTCAACCCTGTTTCCGAAATATCAATTACTTTTTAAAGCTGGAAATCCATATTTTAAACAAATCTGATATACTATGAATTATATTATCCCCCTTAACACACTGTGTCTGTAAAGTGAGAAAATGGAGGGGTACATTTTTTTTCCATGGATGAATATGCTCATTTGCAATTGACACTTTCACAGCATCTTCTATTTCAAGAAAATGTTATGGAAACAAAATAATAATACTCCAATTCCTTTGAGTGGATTACTGGTTTCTATTAATTTACATATAAAATGGGTTGACTTTTGTCTTTTCACCCATACTCAAACCAGCCCGTTAGGTACCAACAACCATGCCAGCAGATCGTCTTGTCTAAATGCATTGACTTGCTGCCATGTGATAGGCTGATTAGATCTTTGCGTTAATGTGCAGTTTAACAGGTCTGCCTAATGAAGGTAGTTCTGGCCTAAGATTTGCTCTAAAATGAAACTAAACAAAGAGCCGTTCGGGAGTCAAATGAACCAGCTCTTTCGGGTGAACTGAGCTACAAGATCCGGCTCACTGAAAAGACTCGGAATGTCCGTCACTATCTTTCCGTGGAGTTCACTTGGTAAGTGCAGGCTGTTTGTAACATTAAATGTTGTGTGTTTGATTCCAACGGTGGATCAGTATTACATTATAATATGAACTTAATGTTCTAATTTCTTAGTATTTTTATCAGGATTCACATTTTCCCCGTTTTTCACTGTAATCTATCTAGACTGTAAATGGGCTTTATATAATAAATTCATATCATAAAAGGAATAATATTTGTGAAATTTAAAACGATATATTTGACAGATTTTAAAATCTAACGGTAAAACAGCAAATCGCATATTCGTGCGCAACCGCGTTTACCACTCCAAACGATGATGAATGGATAAAAATAACAGGAATCGCCCAAAGAATGAAATGTATGTCAACTTTTTCAATAGTAGCGGGCCAGTGGCGCAATGGATAACGCGTCTGACTACGGATCAGAAGATTCTAGGTTCGACTCCTGGCTGGCTCGTTCATTTTCTCATTAGCAGTTAATAACCTACTAATGGATGCTATAATCTTGTGACAAAGTAATCGTGTCCTTAGCCTGAATAATACTTTTATAAAGATATTTTGGGGAGATGGCACTGACTATATTCGTCCTCCAGATGGCGTCGCACGTACGTCCTTAAAATGAAAGCACGACGGTTAAAAAGGCTGCATGCTATTATAGTCTTGTAACGTTTAATAATATTTATTTATTTTTATCAATAATTTCAAAGGCAAGCCTGTTGGATAAAGTCACTATTTTTGGGGAGGGATATGGGTTACACTCCCACTGGCGTAAGACCAAGTATTGGGGGGAGCATATTATACATTTTTAACAAATTGTTATTATTGGGCGGCCCAGATTACCTGCCTCTAACATGTGAAGGGGTACATTTCCCACTGCTCCTATAGCTTTGGGTTTAACACACCAAAGCAAATGGGGAACATAAGTGTATAAAGTAAACACCTCACATTTAAACATGTTAGAAAACAATAGTGCAGTTCCCCAATATCAGCCAATAACACTGCACCAACCGCTCGCTCTCTCTCTCCCTCGCGCCCTCCCTCTCTCTGTATCGCTCTCTCTTCCTCCCTCTCCACCCTCATCAGTTCTGATCAATTTAAAGTGCTTAATTGACACAAGAAACATTTCTCATTGGAAATTAAAATAAGAACACTATTTGCTTGCTTGCCCTTTGATCTCGCTGAACTGCGTGGTCGCTCTCTCTCTCTCTCACACACACACACACACACACACACGCGCAAGCACACACAGGTTAGAGAGAGAGAGAGAGAGAGAGAGAGAGAGAGAGAGAGAGAGAGAGAGAGAGAGAGAGAGAGAGAGAGAGAGAGAGAGAGAGAG
>JACXGM010039334.1:0-10610 GCA_016801145.1 Umbra pygmaea
TTCTGTCCTGCCGGAAGATGGAGAACCCAGCTGGCGTAATAGCGGTGTCTGGGATGGTGGAATCCAGCCACGTTTCAGTAAAAGCTAGCACGCAGCAGTTGGCAATGTCTCGCTGGAAGATAATCCGAGCATGAAGTTCGTCCATTTTATTGTCAAGTGATTGAACATTTGCAAGTAAAATGCTCGGTAACGGTGGATTCCTGTATCTCGACTGTGATCTACACAGAATCCCGGCTCGTTTTCCCCTCTTCTTTCTTCTTCGTCGCCTGCGTATGAGTAAACAAGTCGACGGCAGGATAGTGAAGTCGCAACAATCGCTCAGGTAAGTGGAAAAAAGTCTGTATCCAGTGAATTACGTATATCCAAAAGTGCTAGTCAATCATACTGTACGAGCGACAGTGCAGAACGTGCAGAAATAAAAACTAAAAAAACAATAATAAGCCAAAACCTGCATAGAGTGAGCAGAGCCATTGTCCATGCGACCATCCTCTACGGCGCACAGTAGCATCCCCTAGAAAAACAACACATTTCACATTTCAGAACTGAAATTTTTTTATGATTTAATAATAGTGCAGTTATGAACGGCACACTCTAGGGACAATAGAAGTTTGGAAAAATGTTGCCCGGTCTGATGAGTCTTGAACTCTGCTGTGAACATCAGATGGTAGGGTCAGTATTTGCGTAAACAACATGAAAGCATGGATCCATCCGGCCTTGTATCAACTGTTCAGGCTGGTGGTGGTGGTGTGATGGTGTGGGGGATATTTTCTTGGCACATTTAGTACCAATTGAGCATTGTATTACTGTGTGATGCAATTATGTCAACATGGACCAAAATCTCAGAGGAATGTTTCCAGTACCTTGTTGAATCTATGAAACGAAGAAAGAAGGCAGTTCTGAATGCAAAAGGGGGTCGAACCCGGTACTAGCAAGGTGTACCTAATGAAGTGGCCGGTGAGTGTAGATAGATATAGTTACACAGATATGAATATCTATCCATATCATCTCTTTCTATCTCAGTTGTTTTCTGTCATCATCTCACTTAATCTCTTTCTCCTTTCCTCTCATTCTCCAGATGGTACCCAACAAATCTCTAGTGACATGAGGTGGGGAATAATCCTGTTCAACCACTGAAGGAGTGTTTGAACAAAGCTGATTATTACTTCAGCTAAACAAACTAATGTGACAAACACCTTTCAGGGCACATTTGTGGGCGAGGTCTGACGTTAGTGACAGGACAGTGGGCGGGGTGTGAGATGTCAGTGACATTATGGGGCAGTGGGCGGAGTATGCAAATCTATGACCTCTACACCAGGGGTATTCAACTCTTACCCTACGAGGGCCAGAGTCTGCTGGTTTTCTGTTCTACCCTTATCATTAATGGACCCACCAGGTGTAATAGGTTTAAATAAATCCCAGGGGCCCCTAACTATGTGAAAATTCCCCAGGGGCCCCATACTAGGTGAAAATGGCCCAGGGGCCCCTAACTAGTTGAAAATGGCCCAGGGGCCCCTAACTAGGTGAAAATTGCCCAGGGGCCCCTAACTAGGTGAAAATGGCCCAGGGGCCCCTACGTGAAAATGGCCCAGGGGCCCATAACTAGGTGAAAATGGCCCAGGGGGCCCTAACTAGGTGAAAATGGCCCAGGGGCCCCTAACTAGGTGAAAATGGCTC
This sequence comes from Umbra pygmaea, assembly GCA_016801145.1. NCBI lineage: Eukaryota > Metazoa > Chordata > Actinopteri > Esociformes > Umbridae > Umbra > Umbra pygmaea. The sequence continues at coordinate 1,675 of JACXGM010039334.1, forward strand.
AGAGGCCCATAACTAGTTGAAATGGCCCAGGGGCCCTAACTAGGTGAAAATGGCCCAGGGGCCCCTAACTAGGTGACAATGGCCCAGGGGCCCCTAAGTGAAAATGGCCTAGGGGCCCCTAACTAGGTGAACATGGCCCTTTTAGTGAATTATTCTGTCAGTTTGTTCTCTCCACTGAGGGCAAGGTAGCATTTAATATGTTCTGTTCTTGTTATTTATTATAATACAGATCAGCTCTGATAAGGACTAGAAGGAATGTGAGCAGAGGATTAATGGCTCACTCCTGCTAATTACACAATAAAAGTAGTGGCAAATGGGACAGAACCAGGGAGAGACGACATTGACTGAATGCAGTTGATATTTTTTCCTTTTAAAATGAACCATTTCACAACGATCTGCCATTGTGAATGTATGCCTAGTAAGAGAATTAAACAGGAAGTGACCTGACTGTGGCCAGGTCGTGATGTTGTGGCCAGTGTGGTGGGGTAGATAGGGGTAGGGGAGGGGTTGATTTCACTTCAGTTTTCTCATACGGAGCAAGTGAGAGTGTGTGAAAGGGAGGCAGAGACAGAGAGAGACAGAGGAGAGCAAGCAATATTGACAGAGAGTGTGCGTGTCAGATAGATAGAGAGAGAGAGAGAGAGAGAGAGAGAGAGAGAGAGGGAGAGAGAGGGAGAGAGAGGGAGAGAGAGAGAGAGAGAGAGAGAGAGAGAGAGAGAGAGAGAGAGAGAGAGAGAGAGAGAGTGCAGCCATGCCCCTCCCAGACCCACTCTTTGTCATCCCTGTGAGGTGTGATTGGAGCTGCTACTACAGAGGAGCCAAAAGATGCAGATGCCGGACAGCTGAGGGAGTACAGACTAGAGGAGGCCTGGCTACACTTGTCCAGAGTCAGTGACTGAAATAGAAAGACTCAAAGAACAAGAGCAGAGAAAGAGATAGGGGAGAGAGACGAGAAAGTAGGACTCCTTGAAACGTGGATTCCCTGACAGAATGCTGAGGAGAAAAAGAAGTGTGTCCTTTGGGGGGTATGGCTGGTAGGTTACTTTAACTACCTGTGTGTGTGTGTGGTATGTTACCTTTACTACTGTACCTGTATGTATATGGTACATTACCTTAACTCCTGTAACTTTGTGTGTATGTGTGTGTCGTCCAGCCTGTGTGTATGTGTGTGTGTGTGTGTATACGGCTTTACACAGACACGTGTGGTTGTGTGAAAACGGCAGTGAAACTTTATTCAGACTAGAGCCGAATATGTTTGAAGAGGAAGGATGGGTGGAGGGTGCTCGTTCTATTGTGGGTGTGTTGTCAAATCAGTTAACACGTTAGAATTGTGTGGTTTAAAAATTTATATGAACTCATTTTCTTTGCATTGTTTGAGGTCTGACAACCCTGCATCTTTTTAAAATTTTGACCAGTTGTCATTTTTTGCAAATAAATGCTCTGAATAACAATATTGTTATTTAGAATTTGGGAGAAATGCCGTAGTTAATGGAGTAAAACAAAAATGTTAATTTTACCCAAACACATTCCTATCAATAGTAAAACCAGAGACACATCTTTTTTGTAAATGTAGTGGTCTCATAATTGTTTCGAAACCTGTATGTATGTGTGTATGTACCAGTGTGTATTTGTGTATGTACCGGTATGTATGTGTGTATGTACTCTATGAATGTATGTATGTATGTACAGTTGTGCTCATATGTTTGCATACCCTGGCAGAAATTGTTAAATGTTAGCATTGATTCTGACAATATGACTGTTCATGCAAAAAATCTGACTGTAATGTAAAGATAGTGGTCATACAGAGCCATTAATTATCGTTGTTTGGCTCACTGATAACATAAAGCACCCAAATGGCCCTGATCAAAAGTTGACATATCCTTGAATGTTTGGTCTTTTTACAGACACACCACGTGACACACACAGGTTAAAATGGCAATTAAAGGTCAATTTTTCACACCTGTTGCATTTTAAATTGCAATTAGTGTCAGTGATTACATATATACAGTGATTTGGTGACATTTCATAATGATTTCATATTGATATCACAGTTGACAAGGCAACCAAAACTAAAATCCAACCTAGAGTAATCATTAAGCTGACATCTGTACCCAGTGGGATAAGAATCAGCTGGGCAGATGAGTGAGATGGAGGTGTCAAGTCCAACTGAAGATGACAGAGAAAAAGGTGTGTGTGAGTTGGGTGTGGTGAGGGGTAGCATGAGGTGTGATGAGGGGTAGCATGAGGTGTGATGAGGGGTAGCATGAGGTGTGATGAGGGGTAGCATGAGGTGTGGTGAGGGGTAGCATGAGGACAGCAGAGAGGAAGAGATACTAATAATCCATCTGTGATTTGATGACACAGTGTTCTCTATGATGGAGTAGTGCCTCCATCCTACACTACCTCTCTGAGTATTTATAGTGAAGACAAACACACACTCCTGACCGCCCACCACAATCCGAGACTCTCTTCACAGGGTACATCTTGTGCAAAGCATTCTTGTCAGACATTCCTCTGGGTTTTGGGCTTCGTTCTATAAACTGTATCCCTTTAGGCGTTACAGATTGCTTCCCTGCAATATGACAGTGAATTCTGATTGAGATGCCATATGCAGGGTTTGCTGTGAATGCAGCCAATGCTAACCTTGGAAAATTGCTTTTATGTTTCAATCATGCTATGATATAATCCATCCCATTTTTCTGCCGTCAGCCAGCTTTGAGGCCAGGGTATCTTTCAACCTTTACAGATTGCAAAGGAACAGCTCAATAATGTTACTACATTGACCCCCAGTAATTACAGCTCTTATTCATAACAATCATAACAGTCTTCAATCATAACATCTGATCACTCATAACACTGTCAGTCATTACTTCACCTCCGTCATAACAATCATAACGGCCTTCAATCATAACTTCTGTCAGTCATTACTTCACCTCCGTCATAACAATCATAACGGCCTTTGATCATAACATCTGTCAGTCATTACTTCACCTCCGTCATAACAATCATAACGGCCTTCAATCATAACATCTGTCAGTCATTACTTCACCTCTGTCATAACAATCATAACGGCCTTCAAACATAACATCTGTCAGTCATAACAGCCTGCAGTCCTGACAAAAATAATATAATAATATAATAATAACAGGCCCGAGGAATAACAATTATTATAGCCCTGAATCACAACATCAGCTGAATATTAACATCCATAACAGCCCTCATTTATCACACAGACAGTAATAAAAACTCTCAGTAATAATAAAAATCATAACAATCCTCAGTAAAGTCCATAATAACAACTGTAGCAGAGCAAGCAAGGACGCAGAGTCAGAATGCGGTTTTCTGAGGCTGTTTAATAAAGGAACACAAAAGCCAACGGACACCAGACCACTCTTGGTAATACCTTAACTAAAAAAACAAAACAGTCACCACTTGATCATATTCTGGGTCGCTTCCCTGGTTGTAACTCTTGGCTTGGCAGTGAAATCCTCTGTCGTTTGGTAGCATAATCTGAAGGGATAAAGAACACAAAGTGAGTCCCACTCTCCCTGAGGTTTCTGGAACCTTCTCCTGATATCCTTCTATCCGTGATGCTGATCCTCAGCAGTCCGACTCTGTCCAGGGTCCTGAACCCTTGTTGCCATTGCACTTCCCTTTTGCAGGAGCAAGACACTGATGAAAGAGCCGTCACACCACACAACTCTCAGTAACAACAATAATAACAACCCTCAGTCATAACAATAATAACAACCCTCAGTCATAACAATAATAACAACTCTCAGTCATAATAATCTAGCATAACATTTTACAACAGGCCTCAGTCATCTATACCAGTGTTTCTCAAATGGGTACGTGTACCCCTAAGGGTACTTTGGAGTACTGCAGGGGCTACATGAAATCTTTGCAAAAATGCTCATAAAAAAGATGTAATGCATAATTCCTAAGAAAACTATACTATAATAATGAATGAATTAAGTGATGGATTCTAAACATTTGAAATGCAGCATTTAAATGTTTTTGTTTAAAAAAAGGTTGTTGTTTAGTGAATCTATCACTGCTGGCGCTGTATTGTACCTCTCTATATAGATCTTTTTACCAAAAATGTTTTGTGCTGGTCAGGGGGTACTTGGCACTGGTCAGGGGGTACCTGGCTTAAAACGACAATTCAAAGGGGGTACAATATTGAAAAAAGTTTGGGAAACACTGATGTATACTAATGTAGGGTGAAGTCAGCAAAAAAGGGCTTTTAATACCATCAAATAAGCTATGTATGAGATCCAATGTAATTTTTCTGCCCTGCCTGCCTAGAAAACTCAGACCAATCAAAACTCTAGTTACAAGTCCACAAGTGTTCAAGCAACAATGCAAGATCAGTTATTGTGATTTGCTGTGAAGATATTTAGAGATATGATGCTACAACCTTATTTGGCCCATTTTACCTGATGGGCCAATTTAGCTGGCTTCACTCTAGATAGCAGACTAACATGGTGACATGCTGGGAGACCCAAGAATGTTGTTGATGATGATGATAATGATAAACCCTGTAGGTACTGTATGACGTGAGAATGACTACAGGGAGTGCATTCATAGGCACCTAAAACCATGATGGTGAGCATGATATTCAAATCACGGTAAAGGAAGTATGGCTGTTTATGTCTGTCCTAACAACACATCTGGAATGAAAACAAAGGGCCTCTATTCTGAAGAGGACATATGCTATATATACAGCAGCAAGAAAAATTATATGACCTGGATTTCTGCAAAAATTTTGGCACACAAATAAACCTACTCTTCTTAAAATAATAATGCAAATCATTGTATTTCTTGTCTATATTGAATACATAATTTAAACATTCACAGTGCAGGGTGGAATAAGTATATACTGTAAATCCCCAGGCTAATGATTTTTCCCAAAATGCAACTCACACCAGACATCTCAAGAATACTGCTGAACTGAAAAAGTTTTCTAAAGAGGAATGGTCCAAAATTCCTCATGACCTTTGTGCTAGTACAGGAAACATTTGATTAAGGTTATTGATTCCAAAGGAGGGTCAACCAGTTATTTTACCTGAGGTTTCTAATACCTTTTCCACCCTGCACTGTGAATTTTTACAAGGTGCGTTCAATAAATATATGGAAATGTATGAATGTCAGTTATTCATTTAAGTATTGTTGTGACTTAAATGAATATCAGACCAAATTGTATAAACAATTAATGTCAAAATCCAGGTAAATTCGATTACTTGTCACGTTATACAATATATTTTATTGGAATCCACTCAGATGTCCTTCTATAATATCTTCCTATGTATGTTTTTGATCTGCATGAATACAGTTCCTATCAAAAAAGTTCCACAAGGGTTATTTTTCTCACACAAACAATATTCTGATGGCAGAAGGATTATGATTGGTGCATGCGAATACCCAATCAAAACAGAGAGGAGGCGTAAGTTCAGGATCATTTCAGTATTAGGTTTGTGCTAACTGTCATCTTCAATTCAAGTAGCAATAACTTTAATCCTAACCTTAACCTAACCCTAAACCTATCCTAATACTTGGTGAGCTAATTTTGGGTATTCGTATGAACCAATCATATCCTTTCTGCCCTCAGAATGTTTGAGTAAGGAGACTGGTATGTGCGGATATTACACTGCTCCCACTGAAAAAAATATTTCTGCTTTCAGGTAGAACCCTATTCTGATTGATTTATCAATGATTTTGTGAACTTTTTACAGGCAGCCACATTTTATATCGGAAGGCCCAACTATGGACCATAATGATGCAGTCATTAATTGATCTGATAACACATGTCCTGTTGTGTGCCATTACTAATAACCTCCTATTTCTCTATCTCTCTCTCTATATATCTACTCATCAGGCTTGACAAATCCAGCATCGCAGCCTTGAGAGCCCGGTAAGCTTTCCATTCACAAAAACACATTCTGAATGTTTTGTTTTACTACACCTTCTTACTACACCTTCTTACTACACCTTCTTACTACACCTTCTTACTACACCTTCTAAGCAACTTTTCAACTCATGTCCTGGCCTTGTGGTGGTTCATACTCTGTAATGCATGAGGGAGAGAGGGAGAGAGAAAGAGAGAGAGGGAGAGAGGGAGAGAGAGAGAGAGAGAGAGAGAGAGAGAGAGAGAGAGAGAGAGAGAGAGAGAGAGAAAAAGACATTGTATTTTGTTTGTTTTGTCTTGTTACCTTTGTTACCTTAGTTATTAGTTATAATGGTGTTGTTAGTCCTACCATTGGAGTTGCATTGTTATTATTTACACAATTTAATCTGTAATTTTCTGTCACCTATATGCTTTGGCAATATGTACATCGATACGTCATGCCAATAAAGCTAATTGTATTGAATTGAATTGAGAGAGAGACAGACAGAGACAGCGGGAGAGAGAGTCCGAGAGAGAGAGGGAGAGAGAGAGAGGGAGAGAGGGCGAGAGGGAGAGAAAGCAAAGCATGTTGGAAAAACACAATTTTTCTTAAATATTAATGAAAACAAATTCTTTCAAATTATTCATCTTTCTCTTTTCATTCTTTTTTGGGGCGTGTTTGCCATTGTTACTGACAGGACAGTAGGCATCAGAGGGTCAGTCAGTCGAGCCGGGGTTCAAACCCCTGTTGCCAGGGATCATGTTGGTCAGGAGTCAGGAGCTAAGACCGCTAAACCACACTCCGATACATCTTTCAAATTGTTTTTCTCAGTGGGAGAGGCTTTGGGCATGCTGCTTCAGAAATGCGTGGGTTGGCTGAGAAACGCTGGCACCATACGTGTGTGATTAGTGACCACCATCTTGTCCCTGAGTTCAGAGTGGGTGTGAAGCTTCTTCCCAGCCTCCTTCATGGTGTGTCACATGACTTGGAACCACCTCACAGACATGAGGACTTTCAACTGTGACCTGACTGACTTCCTTCCTTCCATAACTGCCCTCATGTGCAGCATAGCAGGCAGACACATTCACTTCAGAGGTGTGTGTTGTCTTTTGTGTGTTAGGTTGTGTGTGTTGTGTGTGTTAGGTTGTGTGTGTTGTGTGTGTTGTGTGTGTTAGGTTGTGTGTGTTGTGTGTGTTTGGTTGTGTGTGTTAGGTTGTGTGTGTTGTGTGTGTTAGGTTGTGTGTGTTGTGTGTGTTGTGTGTGTTAGGTTGTGTGTTAGGTTGTGTGTGCTGTGTGTGTTGTGTGTGTTGTGTGTGTTGTGTGTGTTGTGTGTGTTAGGTTGTGTGTGTTGTGTGTGTTGTGTGTGTTAGGTTGTGTGTGTTGTGTGTGTTAGGTTGTGTGTGTTAGGTTGTGTGTGTTGTGTGTTTGTGTGTGTTGCTAGCAATGTGGAGGAAAACTGGCTCAAGGGGCTGGAGGTAATACGGGTTGCCGTAGCAATGAGCTAAGCATGTTGGCCCGAAGCTGTAGATACACATTAGTCTGTTATTGTCCTGTTGTGAAGCGTGATGGACGTAAACATCAATGCTGATCTGCCCCACAACCCACAGCTATTCATAGACCCCCATAGAAGGACCATGTTCACACATACAAACAACAGGCAGAGTGGAGCTTTTACAGGTAACAGGAGGCAGAGTGGAGCTCTACAGGTAAGAGGAGGCAGAGTGGAGCTCTACAGGTAAGAGGAGGCAGAGTGGAGCTCTACAGGTAACAGGAGGCAGAGTGGAGCTTTTACAGGTAACAGGAGGCAGAGTGGAGCTCTACAGGTAACAGGAGGCAGAGTGGAGCTCTACAGGTAAGAGGAGGCAGAGTGGTGCTCTACAGGTAAGAGGAGGCAGAGTGGAGCTCTACAGGTAACAGGAGGCAGAGTGGACCTCTACAGGTAACAGGAGGCAGAGTGGAGCTTTTACAGGTAACAGGAGGCAGAGTGGAGCTCTACAGGTAACAGGAGGCAGTGTGGAGCTTTAGAGACAACATGAGGCAGTGTGGAGCTTTAGAGAGAACATGAGTCAGAGTAGAGCTTAAGAGACAACATGAGGCAGTGTGGAGCTTTAGAGAAAGCATGAGGCGGTGTGGAGCTTTAGAGACAACATGAGGCAGTGTAGAGCTTTAGAGACAACATGAGGCAGTGTGGAGCTTTAGAGACAACATGAGTCAGAGTGATGCTTTAGAGGCAACATGAGGCAGTGTGGAGCTTTAGAGACATCATGAGTCAGAGTGGAGCTTTAGAGGCAACATGAGGCAGAGTAGAGCTTTAGAGACAACATTCGGCAGTGTGGAGCTTTAGAGACAGCATGAGGCAGAGTAAAGCTTTAGAGACAACATGAGGCAGAGTAGAGCTTTAGCGACAACATGAGGCAGTGTGGAGCTTTAGAGACAACATGAGGCAGTGTGGAGCATTAGAGACAACATGAGTCAGAGTAGAGCTTAAGAGACAACATGAGGCAATGTGGAGCTTTAGAGAAAGCATGAGGCAGTGTGGAGCTTTAGTGACAACATGAGGCAGTTAGGAGCTTTAGAGACAGCATGAGGCAGAGTAGAGCTTTAGCGACAACATGAGGCAACAGGAGGCAGTGTGAAGCTTTAGAGGCAACATGACACAGAGTGGAGCTCTACGGGTAACAGGAGGCAGAGTAGAGCTTTAGAGGCAACATGACACAGACTGGAGCTCTACAGGTAACAGGAGGAAGAGTGGAGATTTAGAGGCAACATAATACAGAATGGAGCTTTGTAAAAGACATGTGGAGCTTTAGAGGCAGAATGAGGCAGAGTAAAGATTTAGATGCAACATGACTGGAAATGTAGAGGGCACATGAGGCAGAATGGAGCTTTAGAGAAAACATGAGGCAGAGTGAAGCTTTAGCAACAACAAGAGGCAGTGTGGAGCTTCAGAGACAACATGAGGCAGAGTGAAGCTTTAGAGGCAACATGAGGCAGTGTGGAGCTTTACAGACAACATGAGGCAGAGTAGAGCTTTAGAGACAACATGAG
>JACXGM010039335.1:0-10608 GCA_016801145.1 Umbra pygmaea
GTAAAACGGGAAATTAGGAAATTGGTAAAATGGGTAAATGGTAAAATGGGTCAATTGTTAAATGGGAAAATGGGAAATGTAAAATAGGAAATAGATAAACTATTCAACTGTTAAATAATAAATGGAAAAGTAAAATGAAGTCTTTTTTAAATTTACTTTGTTATTTGATGATTGAAAAAGTAAAACAATGTATTTTTTTTAATTTACTTAATTGGCTTAGAGTAGGCAATGGAAATGATAAACATTTAATTATCCTAATTTCCTTTTACTACATTTTGGCGGTCCTGGGATTCCATAAATATCACATCGGATAGTAGTATTAAATGTTATAGTAATGTTATTTTATTTCTCAACTTTATTAATTTCCTGCTGGGTCATTTTCGGGCTAGTGTAGATGTGCACAGTTTTGCAGAAAACCACTTTCTGGTTCATAGCCTATTTATGCACTATCCTTTATAAACCAGAGTTTGTGCAACAATTTTGTTAAGGTTATATTATTAGATAAACCATGTCCCGGGTCTTTAATATGTTTTGATTGATCACAAATAAAATTGTTTACTACAAGCTAGAATACATAATCCTCTGCCAGTGTGCATAATTAAATTATTGACCAATAACAGGTATTTTTCCTTATTTTATTGTGCTGTCACTGTGGTATTGGTCCTAAAAAGCATTTCGAGTGGCATTAAAAAAGTCTTAAATTTAATGTCATCAACCTGCAGACACCCTGTTTCTAAAATTGATACAGCCAGAGACAACAGTCGTTGTAATATTTGCGATGTGATATAGAAAGCTAGCATGGCAACACGTCAAACCTAAGGAAACACCTTCTCAAACAGACAATTCGTTGTAATATTTGCGACGTCATATGCAAATAGAACCTTAATTAAAGTTGCCCGCAGCTATCAATGGTAGCTCCGAAGACGTTGAGACCTCCAGGGACAAAACTTCAGGGGAGCCAGCATAACATCAAATGCATTATCATGTTCAGGGAAAATAATACCAACAGTAGTTGGATACATTTTTGATGGAGATAAGTGGGCTTTTTCATTAATTTATCATTATAGCATCATTATCATAAGCATTTTAATAGCTTATTTTTCACACAGCTTAGGAGATGTCGACGACTCGTTATTTAACGTTCATCATCATAACAGTATTCGGCTGTGTATCAGCTTAGCTAACTAGCCAACATCAAGCATAAATGTAATCAATTTAGCAATCAGATTTTAATGTATAAACAACATATGTATATTTTATGTTCTGCCACCTTTAGCCACATCTCTTTAGATTTTCTAAGTACCGAAATAATTACCGTTGTGTATCGGTATTGAATTCAAGGTATTGGTATTGGTTATGGTATCGGTTCAAATGCGAACGGTACCCAACCCTACAGGGTACTAAAAGTTAAGTGGCTAATATGAGCCGTTATGCTGTAGGCTAATGTTACAGTTTTGCAGTAAATAGTACTAATCAGCTGTTTGTCTCACAAACGTAACCAGCACATTTCTCCCTACATAGCAAAGCCATAACACTGCGATAGAGGAGAACCACATGAAACAATCCAACTGCATTTTATTTGTATTTCTCTGCAGACTGTTAATTGTAAGCATGGCTTTGTGACATCTTCATATTATTAATGAGAGGCAGTATTTCGATTTCGGTTACACAATGCTCTGCAGTTTCAGATGGATCTACAGTATCCATCTGCCGACGGTGTCGCCATTTCTCATTTCACCCGGTTTTGTGCGTACGCCTGGGTCAGAGTTGCCATGAAGGACCGCACATTTTCCCGTTAAGTTTGCTTAAATCCCAATTATTGCATAGAGAGCGGCGTACGTCTTCTTTTGTGCGTACGCCACGATTTTAAATGAGGCCCTTGATCTGGCCCGAGTGTCCCAAAATGTCTAGGCCAGATCCAGCACCCAGTGTCAGATTGAATTACGGTCCAGATCTGGCCCAAGTACTCTGGCCCAGATCTGGGCACCCAAAACTTGGCCATATGTGCCAGATCAGAGCCAGAATCAGTTTGGATGTTGGACAATAATGGGATGGATATTGGTGACATCTGGCTGTAGAAGGTCTTTTTATTCTACCACCCCATCCTTCCATTAATGACAGAAAAAAGCAATGTATTAGTTTTTCTAAACGTGATACACATTTCAAAGTTGCATGTTAAATAGTCCTAAATAATGTATGAGAGGTGTACATTTTCATAGCCTGGGAGAACCCTGACGGACCTCTCCCAAAATTGAGATTTGCTCTGCAAGTCAGTCTGGTCAAGAGCCCATTCAAGCACATTTCCAATCTTTCCAAATCGAGGCACCAATCACAACTGTTAAGGTGGGATTTACACGATGACGATAGCGCAGATATATACTGTCATTGGATGAAGCAGACAATAATAACGATGGCTGCCGCAATGGAACATCCGGCACATCACTCGTTCGAATCAGCTATCGTGTCTGTTTTAAGCGATTTGAAAATTTCCTTTTTGTTAAAAACCGAGCAAAGTACAAAACTCAAAGCCTTCATATAAAAAAAATATATTGAAGCAAGACAGTTGACTTCAACTGTGAATCCAGTGACAGGTTAAACGGGAAACTATATTTGGCCAATAGGGGCCAGTGCAAAGTCAGAAAGTGTTGCAATAACATTGTCAAAGTGTTGATTTTTTCGGGTTATATTTTTTCTCAAAAATTTCACAGCATTTCAATTGTCTGTAGACAGCTAACAGTAGCTCTAGACATAATGGTTGTATGATCATCTTGACCTGAGATTAATACATACTAATTCAAACATGCAAAATTGTGTTAACACGTGAGATTTTTGCATAAAAGTTAAGCCGCGAGCCCGCAATTGCATATTCATTTATGGGAGTAGGCAAGGTGGGGTCAGTAGTTGTTCACGTGCGGTCAATCTCAGATTGATTGTGATTTATAAAGGAAAGTTGTGCAGGACCTGGCATATGACCAGTTTTATACATGTGATTATTTCTGTGCGTACATTTTCAGTTTTGGGCATACGCCATCTTCTGGTATGCAAGCTGCGCAATCTTTTATACATGAGGCCCTAGGTCAATGCTCATCCTGATCCAATTCTCGACAGCGATGTATCTCAGACAATTGCTGCAATTCATAATTGTAGAGTAACATTGTCCCACTTCGAGGTCGACCGATTATGATTTTTCAAGGCTGATACGTTTAACAATTATTGGAAGACCAAAAAAGCCGATACCGATTAATTGACCGATTATTATGATTTTTTTGGGGGGGGATAATGACATTACAACAATAGCCTACTGAAAAAACTAATTTTTAATAAAACGTCTTAATATAATACACAAAATAGTTTCAAATCTCAAGTAAATATATCAAATTATTTAAATTTGTTTAAACAAAATGCCAAACAAATGGCAAAACACAGGGTGAGAACGGAATATAGCTACGCTACCTTTGGTTGTCATTTTAATTCGTTTTCACTGTCATTATTAGGCTATTTATGCAATCAATCATATTTTAATAATAGGCATAGTTAGCGATTTGTATTTAATACAACTTTGCATATTAAATCTGTTTTGTAAAACAAACCCTTGGGTTTTGCATTAAAAGAAACATTTGGTCTGTGCGTTTTGATAGTTGTCCTTTTATCAACCAATCGGATTTGGTGCTGCACAAAGGGAGTACATGACAGTGACACAGATATTCAACGTATTTAATGTTTGTATTTTTGGTTTGTTTTGTTTGTTGACAGACAAAGCCAAATGGACAAACCTAATTATCGCAAAAGAGGGGAAAACAACTTCAGGCTATATGGTCAAAATTAAATGATTTAATAATAATGAAATAACTATAACTTGTAAATTGTTGTTGAACGACAAAAGTAGACAACGGCAGCTGCACACTTTAACATACTGCTGTTGGATCCTATACAGTGAAATAAATCACACTTTACACCGTTTCGCTGTCAGCATTTTATTTGTCTTTAATCCATCTGCTAGCTAACGGTAGGCTAACGTTAGCTGCTGACGAGTGTAATGTTAACTAGCGTCACATGCTGCAATGTTTCTGTTGTTCTAACATTCGTTTTCGGAGCATCAGAAAGCAACGCAGGCATCTCAGTGGCGCCGAAATGAGGCACAGAAATCCGCATTGCTATTTGGTCTGGTGGAAAGGGGTTGTTAAGGCACAGATGCCATATTAGCAGCGGGTCTACTTTGTACCAACCATAGACTGTTACCAACTCTAGCAACGACGCAAGCAAAGCAAAGCTAGTCCTTCACTAGCCTATGGTGCGGTGGTCTCTTTTAACTACAACTTCTTTCTCTCCATTGAGTTGACAACCCTCTCAAATATAGATGCACAAACAGAACAAATAATAAGTCTCAGATCCACTGTCTATGATTGCAAAAATCTAGCTTAATTATTGTGACATAACAGCATGACATGGCAGCTATCAATATCCAAAGTTGCCCAATGTCATGTCGCCTATTCCTGTTTTTTCTCGAAGTTGGCAGTAACATGTCATACGTTTTTCATTAATATATAGGACTTATAAGAATTTAATCCTTACTGTTTTCTCAGAGGAACAGCTCCTTGGTCACTGGATGAGGTCTGCTCACTCTGCTGGTAATCGACTGTAGGGGCAGCATGCGTCGAACACGTGTTCCACAACAACAACAACACCTGGGCCTGGTGATCAGGCTGCCCGCAGATGCGCCTGCCTATTAATCGGCTTGTTATTGGAGGATGTTATGTTAAAAATGCCCAAAAATCGGCCGATTAATCTGCGTACTGATTAATCGGTCGACCTCTAGTTGTTCCTACTCCAGTTGCAGTAATGTCCCGCCTGTGTGCAGCTACAGCCTTTTTCGCACTTGATTTCATATCGAACCACTTTTTGTTTTGCCAATGTGCGTGTTTGTGAAACAGCCATCGCTAAATTTCCCCACACAATATTCTTTTTTGGTCAAAGCACTGCTGAGTGTTCCGAATAAACATGTTAATTGCACTCAACCTCCGTTATCAACGCCTCATCAAAATATGTTTTTAGCTCCCTTTATAATTGTTAATGATTTAACAAATTTGGATCATTTGGAGTATTTCGTATGCAAATAATTGTGTTTGTGCAAGAGCACATTGACTACGAACAGGTGGTATTGATCAAGGAAAATCTCCTAGAAGTGTATGAACATTTCATAAATCGCACCATAAACTGTTTATAGGAATATTCCACACCTCCACGTAAGAACAGTTTCGATGAACTATTGATAAATGAGGCACCAGAACTCAGCATCACCCTTCTCATTAGTCACTAAAGCCGCTTTCCGACCGCAGGGATTTTTGCAGTTCCTAGAACATAATGTTCCCAAAACCTTTTTTTTCTTGTGTTCCGATTATTTAGTTCCTCGCACCGCAGTTCCTATAACTATTTTAGGTCCTACTCTAGAGCAGGGTTGTTCCATTTTCCCTTTTCCTAGGTCTACGATGATTGGTCCAACTTATAAAAAACTCCTGTCCCTTCGTTTGTCTGTTGCGTATAATACATATTATGCTGGAGCCTTCGTCTTCTGTGTTTCTCTGTTAAGTAGCTACTCAATTTCTATTACTCCAGCCTAGTTTTTAAACGCTGCGGTTATTAGGACATATCAACACAACACTCTTTTTTTAAATAGTATTGATGTCATTTTTTTGCCTCGTAATCTGAACAAACAAACAAACAGAAAGCTGCTGAAGGAACACAGCACTTCTTGAGCTGTTAACAACCAGATCATCTGCATACATAAAATGATTTACACACTTATCTCCTATCATACACCCAGTGTTACAAAAACATTCAACTGTGAAATGTCGTTGTATGTGGCGCTACGCTAAAGTCTAGTGACGACGCTATAAAAGACCATTGCGGCTTGCGTCACTCCCTTATCCCTACCAGTTCCTATGGCCACTTGACCAGTGCGAATGCAAATAGCAAAACCCGTTTTGGGGGAGAGTGTTTAGTAGAAGTGTTTAGAAGTGGACTGTTCCTATAACTAAAATCCTGTAACTACTTGGTCGTGAAAAACCAAAGCATAGTTATAAATTTATGCACTTGGACTTATGGCACTTATTGAATTGAACTTTTAAATAAGGTTTGCCTATAACAGCTGGTGTTATTTACCTGTAGATGTAACACTAAGTATTACTTTCTGAATGATCTTATGAAAGACAAGAGCCAGAGTCATATGGTTTAATCTTAAATTTTAACAGACTTTGCATTACTCATAATAAGTCATGTTTAAAATGAGGTTAACATTTTTATCGACTTCGTGGAAGTTTATGGTTTTTATGTTTTTTTCAATGTTATCTGACTCCAGATGTGAAAGAAAGGCAGAATAGTTTTTTTATTATTTGTTCACTTGTAAGTGGCTTAGATTTGGTTACATTGCCATTTAAAAATGAAAATTGTGACAATGAAAATAAAATTGTTATAGAACAGTGCTTTTATATTAGTGATGGGCGATTCATGAACGATTCGTTCATTTTGAACTAATCTTTTAAAAGACCGGTACGTATGATTCATACTGGATCGTTCATTTCGTTCATTTTCGCGCAGGCACATTACTTCTATGATCCAGTATACTGCTCGGTACTAGTATCTGAATCGTTCAAATCGTTCATTTTTGCGCAAGCGCATTACTTCTATGATCCAGTATACTGCTCAGTACTAGTATCTGAATCGTTCAAATCGTTCATTTTTGCGCAAGCGCATTACTTCTATGATCCAGTAAACTGCTCGGTACTAGTATCTGAATCGTTCAAATCGTTCATTTTTGCGCAAGCGCATTACTTCTATGATCCAGTATACTGCTCGGTACTAGTATCTGAATCGTTCATATAGTTCTTTTTGGCGCAAGCGCATTACTTCTATGATCCAGTATACTGCTCCGTACTGGTACATGAGTCGTTCATATCGTTCTTTTTGGCGCAAGCGCATTACTTCTATGATTCAGTACTGCTCTGTACTAGTATGTCGTACTAGTACATTGCCCGGTACTGGTACATGAGTCGTTCATTTTGTTCTTTTTCGCACAGGCGCACTACTCTATGATCCAGTATACTGCTCGGTACTAGTACCTGGATCATTCATATCATTCATTTTAAGGGCAGACACATTACTCTATTATTCAATACGATGTAGTTATTGGATTTGCACATGTTTGCTCATCACTGTAGACTGACTTAACTAGTCCAAACAAATTACTAATTTGACAAATGCACGTTTATCATAGTTTACATATGGATCTGTTGATCCTATTATAGGATTATGTACAAATTAAATATTTTAAGCTTTATGTTAATTGTTACGAAGTCATATGACGCTGGATATTTAAAATAATGGGTTTACTACACACGTATGTATCCGTATTATTGCTTGGCCACTGAACGTCTTTGTTATAATGAATTGATTATATGGTAGGCTGTTACATTTTGCCTATGTGCACTGCCTCAAATGAACAAATGTTTGAATAATATAAAGTTCAGGCTGCGGGATGGAAATAAACAACACACTTGACATACAGTTATTTTATTGCCTCAAATGTAAAACTTTCTACCAGACGTCGTATGAGATTAGTTCATTATCTTAAATCTCTTTGGATTTGCGCAGGTGCATTACTTCTATGATCCATTATATGGATAATTAATTTCCTTCTTTTTTGCGAAGGCTTATTTCTATGATCCAGTACATACTGTACGGATCAGTATACTGGCTCTTCTCGTTCATTTCGATCTGCGCATGCGCAAATGAACGATACGAATCAAAATGATTCGTTCATTTGAATGAACGAGATTCAAAGATACGATTCAGTAAAAAGAATCGAACTTCACATCACTATTTTATATGCAACTATTATTGTTCAAAAAAAACGTCAGTAGGGACCATTGGCCTCCAGACAGCTTCACACTTTCAAATCTGGCCCTCTTTAAGAAATGTTTGGAAACCCCTGGTGAAAAGCTTTTTTATTTTCTCACAGATCTTGTCCAGGTCTATTTAGGGGAAAGTCAAAGAGGAAGTTTGCTAACCCTCCACAAACAGTAACTTGAAAATTGCAAGGTTTTCATTTTTATGTCCTTCATCCTCCTGCAACTTTGACTCAAAGAGGAGATGATGAGCTAAGGTTTTGCCATGCAGGGCTTGACATGAGAAGATGCAACTCATGATCAGCCATATAGACAAGCTTTTATACATTTAATAAATAACACTGATAGCCTATTCTACTTTTTATTTGACCATTTATATAAATTTATAAAATAGAAATGTGTAAAGTGCAGTAATTTATGGGTAGGGAAAATTAAGTTAAATCAAGTCCTTCACTTATCCAGGCCGGTGCATAGTTAAAGGGAAACTTCACCCTACAGCTATCTGGAGGTGCTAGTAGCTTCTCCCTGACCTTTGTAGAACAGTGAGATATGTTTCACCCATGCTTGGCTAGTGTAAGAGCAAGATTTGAAATTTCACGGGGAATTTTCATACTTTGACGTCACCATGTGTTTCGAATGGACTTTGGAGATAGGAAAAATGAATATAGGCATGTATTCTCTCGTGAAAATAAGCATCCCTGTTATACTGATCTGGCTTTCCAACCTACTCCTTAAAGCCTCGGTTGTCCTTGATTTTTTAAGGTATAGCTTGTCTTTCTGTGACGTGTCTATCAGCCGTTTTAATGATAAACAGACGAGGTGGTAGGATTTTTTCAGTATATATAGAACTACAACGCTGGCTTCCTTGTTCCAAGCCCCGCCCACCCGGCATGTTCTCTGGATTCTGTGAAACAGTTCCTAACCAAAGTCGCTGGTAACACGATTGCTACTAACCTAGGATTTGCAGATGAGGAATTTTACAAATTGCTTTTACATTGAGTGACATCCAACCATACATGTTTGTGCCCGAGTACACCGAAGAACATTTACAACAAATAGAGTTTGAAATTCAGCTTCAACAAGGCAGCATGTTCTACAGATAATCCAGTTGAAACGCGGTTAAATTCTAATTGCCTAAGTGCTTCTGTGGGAATATGTCCATCCATGGCTACTGAAGAAAAAAGCATTTGCTACGATGAATGTGATCGTGGACAAGCTTTACTTGTAAGGATTGAACCAAAAATGACTGATGACCGCATACGCAGTCAGCAGCATAGAGCCCTGTATTCCACTGCTGGTTTGGGTGGCAGGGTTGGGCCTGGTTAGTCCCTGGATGGGAGACCAGTGCTGCTGGAAGTGGTGTTGGAGGGCCAGTAGGGGGCACTCTTCCCTCTGGTCTAAAGATCTTTCCCAATGCCCCAGGGCAGTGATGGGGACATCTGCCCTGCGTAGGGTGCCGTCTTTCGGATGGGACGTTAAACGTGTGTCCTGACTCTCTGTGGTCATTAAAAATCCCATGGCACTTATCGTAAGAGTAGGGGTGTTAATACCGGTGTCATGGTTAAATTCCCAACCAGGCTTCCCACTTCAATCATGGACACCTAATAATCCCCCTCCTTCCTAATTGGCATATATAACTACTCACCTCTCCTCTTGATAGCTGATGTGTGGTGAGCGTTCTGGCGCAAAATGGCTGCCGTGCATTACCCAAGTGGGTGATACACATTGATGGTGGATGAGGTGGGCTTTCCCCTTCACTGTGTAAAAGCGCTTTGAGTTCCTTGGAAGAAAAGCGCTATATAAGTTGAATGCATTATTATTATTATTATATGCGTCACTGAATCACTGAAGTTTTCCAGCACACATGGAAAGAGACGTAGCAAGAGGACAATTAACAGCTGAGTAAATGTATTAGACCTATTTTCTGTACCTTGATAATGGAGCACACATCATGTCTGTGGTAATGTTATTGTACTGTATGTGTAGTGTGCCAGCTGTATTTAGTAGCTAGCTGAGTAAGTAAATTACTATACCTAACTATACAGGTCCTTCTCAAGAAATTAGCATATTGTGATAAAGTTCATTATTTTCCATAATGCAATGATAAAAATTAAACTTTCATATATTTTAGATTCATTGCAAACCAACTGAAATATTTTAGGTCATTTATTGTTTTGAAAAATTCCTATCTCAAAGAATTAGCATATTTCATCTGACCAATAAAATAAGTGTTTGTAATACAAAAAAAAGAAGAAAAAGTCAACCTTCAAATAATTATGTTAAGTTATGCACTCAATACTTGGTCGGGAATCCTTTTGCAGAAATGACTGCTTCAATGCGGCGTGGCATGGAGGCAATCAGCCTGTGGCACTGCTGAGGTGTGATGGAGGCCCAGCCTTAAGCTCATCCAGAGTGTTGGGTCTTGCGTCTCTCAACTTCCTCTTCACAATATCCCACAGATTCTCTATGGGGTTCAGGTCAGGAGAGTTGGCAGGCCAATTGAGCACGGTAATACCATGGTCAGTAAACCATTTACCAGTGGTTTTGGCACTGTGAGCAGGTGCCAGGTCGTGCTGAAAAATTAAATCTTCATCTCCATTAAGCTTTTCAGCAGATGGAAGCATGAAATGCTCCAAAATCTCCTGATAGCTAGCTGCATTGACCCTGCCCTTGATAAAACACAGTGGACCAACACCAGCAGCTGACA
>JACXGM010039336.1:0-10608 GCA_016801145.1 Umbra pygmaea
GGCTTACCATCCCATATAAAGTTAAATATCTTTTGTTCATATAATTTAAAAAACATGTCATTGGGAGAAGGTAAAACCATAAGCATATAGGTAAACTGTGATACAATGAGAGAGTTAATTAAGGTGATTTTACCACATAGAGAGAGATGCTGTCCTTTCCAGGGGAGCAATATTTTATCTATTTTGGCTAGTTTTGTTAGGCCACTAATGACCACATCTTCTTTTCTTGTGTATTGCTCAACTCTTTTCTCCAATTCTGCAATTTTCTCATCCTTCTGTGCAAGTAGGTTGTTTAGTTTCTTCACATCCTCTACCAAACCGCTTATCTTGCCCACATTTTCAGCCATTCCATCAATCTTCTTTGCCAGTTCTCTCAGAGCTTTCTTGACATCCTCCATTTTAAATTTGACAGGTTTTCACAGTCTTGACAAGTATTGTCAAAAGTGCCCCCAAACATCAAAATAATGGGAAATACTCATAAAAGTTAAATCCCACTATCCATATAAAGCCATAGACTTCACTTATCTACTTGGATGTCAAGTCATTTTCATGATTTATGACGGATTCAGTTGCAGTCTCTCTTTGCCAATTCACTCACTATGTATTTCAAAATATAACGCCATGATATTCAAAACTTGTGATATGAATTCATACCCAATTGTACGGGGGGGTAAAAGAATACAATTAATATGCACTTACGAAGTTAACACATTAATTATTAATATATTCCCTTTTCTCCCGTTGCAATAGTCAGTTATACACGGAATAATGCTTAATAACGTGTAGAAATGATGGATAGTACTGAAGTTGTTGATATTTACTATCTGACCCCATATCGGTTATTTATCCGTGTGTGTAGACAGCTACGGAAAATAAATACTCCCGCGACCCGGGAAACTTAATCGTTGCCCGCGATAATCAGACACAGTCCGTACCTAGCTTGAATGTGTGCATGATAAGAGCTGAACACTACGAACAGGCCGTAACAAGATAGCTTAAGTTGCCGTTAATATCTCCACCGGAGATATACTGGGAAATGACTTAGAAAGGCTCAGACTGTCACATATAGATGGGAAGTGAGGAGTGCTGATGCAAAATATATTTTTTTACCGGGTATATTTTCTTCCAGTGAGTTCACAATTATATGCGTCAAAGAAAATGTGTAAAAACAGAAGGAAAAAACACTTCTACAATAATGTAGATCTAAAATATTTACCAGTCTCTATAATACATTAATATTGCCCACATGGATGACAGGAAAACAATCAGCCATACCTACTCCTAAACAGAACAGACCTATATACACTACAAGCCTGCACAGCTGATACAGGTTGTTGCTGATGAGAGTGTGGCTGGAGAGGATGTAGTAGGGAGTAAAAGGATACAATTAATGTGCACTTATGAAGTTGAAGCATTAATAATTAATGTATTTCCTTTTCTCCCGTTGCAATAGTCTGGGTTAAGAACGGAGAAATGCTTAATAGAAGCCTATAGAGGATTCATAGAATAGGTGTTGTTGATATTTCCTATCTAACCATCTGAACTCACAAATGATCATTTATCCGTGTGTAAACAGCTACGGAAAGAAATACTACAGCGACCCGGGAAACTAACGCGTTGCCCGCGAGTCAGACAAAGGTGCATAAGCTACCTAGCTTGAAACTGTGTGCGTAATAACAGCTGAAACATAGGAGCAGGCCACAACAAGATATAGCTTACAAGATATAGTCATTACATTAATGATATAGTCATTACATTAATGACTCCACCGGAGACGTTCTGGGAAATTATTTAGAATGTCTATGACAGAACTTAGTAAATGAATAATATTTAATTCCAGTTAAAGGGCATCAAAGTACAACACTTTAACCAGACACAGAAATACACAATTATACCAAGAAATTACATGTCGTTTACACTTCTAAATATGATCTACAATCTAAGCATATCTTATACGGTTAGTCTGTTACAACATTTATTCAACACATTTGCTATGGCACACACATACGTGTGGCCAGGAGAGTCGTTACAGAAATCTCATCAGTTTAACCTTAAACAAAGACTTATATTTCCCCTCGAGAGGGGACGCCCACAACTCCCGCTACATACGAAATACCTATCAGTTCACTGGCTGGAATTGGAGAAAACAAATAGTACATTAGCGATTAGATATGTTGCCTTGGCGCCTCGGCGCATCCGGGCTGTAACAAAGGACTGGGTTTGAATATCTTCCAGAGGGGGAGCTAGCATTTGTCGTCTCCTAGAACCCTGTGGAGACAACTTAACCTTTACAAGTAATACTACCAAACTCCCTTTATGGGTGGATCAAAACCAAAATCACATAGGTACAGGTTTAAATGTGTGACATACATTGGGGTCTCCCCCTTTCCATGAATCTTAATTCATCCCAGGATGTATGAGCAGTCAGCTGTTGAAGGAGTCAATATTTGGTCCTATAAACATTAATTTCCCACTACAGATCGCCCGTTTCGTCACCAGGTCTGACACGAGAGAAAGACCGTCACAACGCACTGGAAATCATTGTGGGATCGTTGAGATGTTTAATAACGACCTGAAATAACAGCATTGAGCAATGTTTATAGTCACACTGATGAGGCTGGTGCTAGATATTATCCCAACGGGTGTAGTTACGGATCGTGGCCAGGTGGAGGCGCTGGTCAGGACCTTGGCTGGTGGTAGTTGGTGTCCTTTGCTGGTGTTACCCCCTGCCACCGTTTCTGTCGACGACCATGTGCTTCCCGGCTAGAATGTGTTTTCCCCCCGCAACGGTGCAATGTCAAGTGTCCAGGAGAGAGTGGGGTTAGCAGGGAATGTTGATCGCCCGTAGTAGAGTTCATTTCACAAATACACCACTCACTTTTAAACATTTTGATAGCAGTTTGCAGGGACATGTGATAAATGTAACATTATGTAACATTGTTAGCCCTGTACCGTTAAAGTTAATTGATTTTAAGATATTACGTGTGTACAATAATATTTTGCATTTACCAACATGAGAGTCTCATTCAAAAAACCAGCCAGTGAAGTGATCCCATAAGATTACCTGGTCCTTAATGACCAGGCCTATAAGATGAACGGTGGAACAGTTGGGGAAGCCCCTGCTCGGGAAAAGACAAAAGGAAAAATTACATAAAAAGGAAAAATTACATAAAAAGGTACATTTTTTTGGAATTATACAATCATCACAGTGGACAACCATTCTTCATGGTAAATTCTGTATATTGTCACCCTTGAATCAATTCTAGTTTTAGGGGAAGCAATAATATTAAAGACTGCTTGGCATGGTGAGATCCAATACCTCTTGCAGTAACCCAGTCTGTGCATACATTCTACAATCCAAAAATTGTGTTCTGTTGTGCGTGTTAGACTAAAAACCATTTTTCTACATTTAAACAGGGTTTCTCGCATCTGTCCTGATGTGGTAGAGGCTGGGAACCCGTAGCCCGTTGGATAGTCAGTCTGAGCCGCGCAACATTAATGTTAATTAATCGATAGTTGTTATAAAATGAGTTATCAGCCCCTAAGAGGCCAGTAACATCTGAATTTAGGCCACGCCTTGTAAATGAGTGGCTCGGACAGCTAGTCTGTCCTGGTGATCTGGAATCCGAACGAAACCAGTAGAAACCTAATATAGGCCACACCTTGTGAATGAGTGGCTCGGACAGCTAGTCTGTCCTGGTGATCTGAAGTTAGGTCCTCAGTGTGTGTCTCTAAGCCCAGAGTTTGTTCTGTCAACACTGCTTCAATTAGCCTTGAATGCTGACAGATCGTTGGAGTGGTTGTATGACACATGGACCATAACTAATTATCCATTAATGTAACGGGGTCCTGTTAATGTCTCTATTAACAAGACCCCTGTTAGGGACAAAATATGTTTTTTGTCACTGTGTTGGTCTGTGGTATTCACATGTAGTGAGGTTAAAATACCTGTAGTGTGGATCATCTTTGCGTGTATCCAGTGTGTGGTTTAGAGTCACACAACCCAACACAGTACATACCTGCCCTGTGTCTGAATAGTCACCTGTAGGGACAGTTAGTTTGTGCAAAGCACTAACAAAGTCATGATGTGTTCTATTTTGGAGCAACCAACATGTTTGCAGCATGTTGGTGGCAACAATCAGAACTGTTGTGTTGTAACACCTTTGAGTAATTCCATTAATAATAATAATGGAATAGAGATTGTTAAATGAGTGTGTCTGGGTAAACCAGAGTTGGAAACCCGAAATTTTAGATGTATGTGAATGGATGCTGGGAATAGCATCCATTTTGTGTGTATGGGAAAAACCATCCCTTGACTATGCTTGGCTGGGAGATGAGTGGATCCTCAATTTCCCAGCCAGCATCTCGTGTGTGTGGCCCCCCCGTTACCGGCTAGGTGTCCACGATGGCCAATTGCCAAATCTGGTGTGGGCCGTTCCACAACCGTACGGGCAGCTACACCGTCAGACCTTGAAAGGGCACCACACCTCTGCTCCTCTCCTTAAATATATGTAACAGAAACAGGACAGACACATACACAGGACAACATTTAGTGAACATAAATCCTAGTTTCCATTTATGTTAAGAGATGATTGGACAACATCCCAACAATTTTCTCGTTTCAAAACGACATTCTCCAATCTGAATTTTCCATTTTTGTAAGCATTCGAAATTGAGCCGGTTGATCAGTCCGACTCGACCCGAAAACCCACCATGGTTAATAAATTTTTGAGGGAGAGCAGGACCTAATTTGGGATTCTCCAAGTTAGGTAATATTCTCAATTTTTCTCTCTTTAAATAGCTCTGCCTGTTATCATAGATAACAGTGGAGACTTTGGTAGCCGGGCGACAGCTGGGAAAGATAAGACAATTTATGGTGCTGTGAAAATGTTACATGTGCTGATTTATTCCAGGTCAGGTAGGGGGGGATTCCCCCCAGTAGAACCTGTCACCCCATGTGCAGACCCTTCTTTACCCCCGCATTCGTGGGGCCTGTCATATTCGGCAGCCAGGTCTGATCTCCGTCAGCATTGCTTCATGGGAATTGTGGTTTTCTCCGAGAACTCAAAGGCATGTTAATGATACATTTTTATAGTGGGCTACTGTAGTGAGCCCAGAGATTTGCTATCACCTAGAACACCCTGTGGTATTTCTGTAACCAATGAATCCTGCTACAAATTAGCTTACAGTTTGACCATCAGCGACCCATACCTCCATGAGTAGTACTCTGAAAACCCTGGTTGGAGCAGTGTGGCTCCTGTAACAGTTGACACCTTTGAACGCAGACCCCCCATGCTAATAGCCTCGACCTCTATCCAATCTGCTTCTAGAGCAGTGGTTCTGAGTGTATAACAAGCGATCTCATACCACTATTTCCTATAGTGTGAGTTTTTGTGGGGTCTGAAATGCCCCAACCTGTGTAAGTTGCCAATTATATTGTAGAAACAATTGTCTTATTTGGTCTAGCAGCCAGTTAGCATAAGATTTTTTCTTATGCCTACTTTTGGTGTGTCCACCATGAGAATTGCTCCATTTGTCTTTCCGGTGGCACTTTGCTTTGATGTGGCCTTTTCTGTGACAAAATTAACAGTGTGCTATTGGTGCTGGAGTCCCATTCATCTCCTGGGATATAGCTGATGCTATACAATTGTTCTCTCGTTTTGTGACCTTTATCCTCTTTTCAATGTTCATAACCCACTCAACCAGAGAATTGAACATATTCTGTGGGGGACCCATACCGTAGTTGAATGCCTGTTGCACGTGTGGGCCGGCATTGTTTTTTAGCAGTTCCAACAGAATGTCAGCATCGCGCGTAGGGTGCTCTAAACCACTAAATTCCCAAAACTGTTGCCAAACTGATTCGGCAAACGCCTCAAACGGTTCTGTGCCTTGTTTGAGCTCTAATATTTTGTTCCACGCCACGGGTGTCGGACCTCTCAATGTTATTAAGCAGGCTTTAAGTTGTGCCATAACTTCTTGGTCACTTTCATTATTTAGCCTAGTCATGATTTGTCCGGTTCGAAGCTCATCTGACATTTTTGCCATTAGGTACTGTGGGATAGTTACAATTGCTACCTGCCAAATGTTTCTGATCTCTAAACTGAACACCTCGGCCTGCATCAGTAGTTTTTGCCAGTACATTTCGAACGGACCGCTCCTAGGTAGCATGCCAATAGCACCCATGTGTGATTTACACTCTTCATAGGTTAATCTCCTGCTTACTAGTGACTTCTTTCCCTCATGGCCCTGAATGGTTTTTAGCACCGCTATTTTTAAGGGACTCTTGTCTTCAACAATTCTGACGCCCTGTCCCCCCACGGCCTGCAGCGATCGGAGGAGGCCTGCTGGGTCGTCTGTGTCAGTTTGCTCCATTTTAGACCATGCTGCGTTGCACGCATTTGTTATCAAGTCTTCCATTGACTCTGACTGGCTATTGTCACCTGAGTGTTTACTTCCCGCGGCCTTTTGTTTGATAGCTACTATCGGGATTCCTAACGTGTCACAGCAGCTCTCTAAAGCGGTCACGTATTTTTGACTCTGCATCAATGTAGTCTTTTCCTGCCTTTATTTTGTCTTGCCATGCCTGGTTTTGATGTTCCAAATCTCGCTTATCTAAGTCAAAAGCATTCACTTTAGCCTGTAAGAGTTCCACCTCTTCAAGTTGTCTGTGGTGAATGTCCATCGATTTGTCCAAACTAACTTTATATTGATTCATTCGGGCTGAAATGTTTTTGAACATCAA
The DNA here is from genome assembly GCA_016801145.1 of Umbra pygmaea. Classification (NCBI taxonomy): domain Eukaryota; kingdom Metazoa; phylum Chordata; class Actinopteri; order Esociformes; family Umbridae; genus Umbra; species Umbra pygmaea. The sequence continues at coordinate 6,743 of JACXGM010039336.1, forward strand.
ATAGCCAAGCGCCGAGTGTATCTTTTTGTATTTGTTCCAATTACTTTTTTTCAATCCGTCCGTTGCGTACCAATCCAGTATGCTTTCGTTTGAAGCGATTAGATCCAAACCACGTGCGTATAACATTGTGAGTGTAGGGTTCACCTTGTTTTCCCAAGCTTGTAGAAAGAGAACGATTTGTGAGTCCTCTGACTCTATGCATTCTTTGTTCAACCCAAAAATTGCAATGTTCGTTTTATCTTAAAAAATGAGTAGCCTAGCAACAACATACAATGGTTTCTATATGTAAATACAAGCAAACATTTCTTTGAGCCTGCAGAACAGTTACTCACCGGTGCTGCAGAATCCTCAGTACGAATCCATCTCCCGAAAATACAACCCGTCCTTTCGTCAGATTTGACCGGTTATTCCTTTTGAAATAAATCCGTTAACTGCTGTTCTGCATGCACACCGATCGCAAAACTGTTCAGCTTAGCCAGATTTTCTCACAGGGGGCACCAAAAATGTAGTAGGGAGTGAAAGGATACAATTAATGTGCACTTATGAAGTTGAAGCATTAATAATTAATGTATTTCCTTTTCTCCCGTTGCAATAGTCTGGGTTAAGAACGGAGAAATGCTTAATAGAAGCCTATAGAGGATTTATAGAATAGGTGTTGTTGATATTTCCTATCTAACCATCTGAACTCACAAATGATCATTTATCCGTGTGTAAACAGCTACGGAAAGAAATACTACAGCGACCCGGGAAACTAACGCGTTGCCCGCGAGTCAGACAAAGGTGCATAAGCTACCTAGCTTGAAACTGTGTGCGTAATAACAGCTGAAACATAGGAGCAGGCCGCAACAAGACATAGCTTACAAGATATAGTCATTACATTAATGACTCCACCGGAGACGTTCTGGGAAATGATTTAGAATGTCTATGACAGAACTTAGTAAATGAATAATATTTAATTCCAGTTAAAGGGCATCAAAGTACAACACTTTAACCGGACACAGAAATACACAATTATACAAAGAAATTACATGTCGTTTACACTTCTAAATATGATCTACGATCTAAGCATATCTTATACGGTTAGTCTGTTACAACATTTATTCAACACATTTGCTATGGCACACATATACGTGTGGCCAGGAGAGTCGTTACAGAAATCTCATCAGTTTAACCTTAAACAAAGACTTATATTTCCCCTCGAGAGGGGCTGCCCACAACTCCCGCTGCATACGAAATACCTATCAGTTCACTGGCTGGAATTGGAGAAAACAAATAGTACATTAGCAATTAGATATGTCGCCTTGGCGCCTCGGCGCATCCGGGCTGTAACAAAGGACTGGGTTTGAATATCTTCCAGAGCGGGAGCTAGCATTTGTCTTCTCCTAGAACCCAGTGGAGACAACATAACCTTTACAAGTAATACTACCAAACTCCCTTTATGGGTGGATCAAAACCAATATCACATTGGTACAGGTTTAAATGTGTGACATGCATTGGGGTTTCCCCCTTTCCATGAATCTTAATTCATCCCAGGATGTATGAGAAGTCAGCTGTTGAAAGAGTCAATATTTGGTCCTATAAACATTAATTTTCCACTACAAGGAGAGCGGTGACGTCAGAAGGCAGGGGACTCTGACCGCCTGATCTCAGTCACGCCAGCAGGGGGTGCTCCGGGATCCTCACTGCTTACACAGACAGATGTTATAAGTAAATAACCTTTAATTCCAGATAAACGGGCATCAAAGTACACACTTTCACTAGGCAAAGAATAACACAAATTACAATACCAAGAATATTACATGTCAAAACTCCTAAATACGATCTACGATCTAAGCAAATCCTATACGGTTCAGTCTAGTAATCCAACATTAATCGAACACAATTCTATGGCTAGCACAAACGTGGGCCAGAAGCCTTGTTAAAGAGAACTCAAATAAGTTTAAAAAGAAATGTATCCTTTCCGCTCAGGTGCCTCCCACTCCATTCCCGCTGCAAATTAAAAGGTGATCACTTCACGGGCCAGTGTTGGAACAATAACAATTATCAACACAATAACATGATTAGATTATGCGCCAACTTGAAGGCGGTACCCTAATTATAACAAAAGAACTGAGTTAAAACATTCAAATAGCATTTGTCTCCCCTCGTAACCCTGTGGAGAAATCATGAAACCTGTGCAACCTTGTGGTACATGTAATAAAACAAAAACTCACTTTAAGTGATCAAGAAAAGATCAAAATAGGTACAGTATCTGTTGTGTAACATAAATTGATCTGTTGGTCTTCACCCTTGAGCTTTTCTTTGTGTTCAATTGGGGGGTTCAATCCCCTTTCCATGAATCTATAATTCCCCTCAGGAAATCCTTTGTGTTGAATAAGGTGTGAGAGAACCAGCTGTAGAATCTGCCATATTCGGTCCTGTAAACATTAATATTCCACTACACAATAGGTAGGAGATAGGCACAGGCTAATTATTGCTAATTCAAATGCTTGTTAACATTAGTAATTAAACTTAAACTGCTAATGTAAGTCGAAACTGTCATATTTATTTAATTGCAGAGGGAAAGAATATTTTACATATCATTTAAACATGATGAAATTAGGCGTTGGTAAAGATAACATGCTTGCTGGACACTAATTAACATAATAAATTGATACACATGTTGTATAACGTAAATGGTAGCTGAATATAATCACAAAATGGCGTTGACTGTTATCTACATCACAAGAGAAATTGACTAATCAATCATTTAAAAGTTATTCAGTAAAACGTTTTGGACAAAAGCGTTTGCTTTGGCCTGTTACATAATAAATAGATAATAGATTAACAATAACAAATGTCACCAAGAACATCTATAACTAATGGTTGCCCTTCTCATTTTTCTTTCCCCATAGGTTGAAATACTACTGTGACTTAATTGCACTTTGTTACAACATGGCTAACAACAAAGGTAAACAATGTAGCTATAGTAGTATTTAATAGTATGTAATTTTGATTAAATTTGAATATGGAAATCAACACATTGACCGTAAGGGAGTAAAATAATAAATGCACCTTGTGTATTAACATATGTGTACTGACAATGACAAAACACTGTTCTGATTGTATGCTATTAACAGGTCCAGTGATTTGGATCATGGGCAGCAGCTATATTTGTTCACTGGTTTGGCTGGGGTGGACTTCGATGGCACAGACTCCTTCCTTTCTTCTACCGGTCCCATAGAGGAAGAGCAGCCATAGTTGTCCTGCTGATTCACTACAGCAGGAATGACTTGGGATGCAGGAAGAGCATTGATCTCGTCTCAGCGATGAAGCAGGATCTGCAACATCTCTATGTGTTTTTGGCCGACACTGGTTGACAAGTTTCAATAAAGCAATATTTATTAACCAAATGATTCAATATTTATTATGGAAACACACAGTAGACACTTCAAGTAGACATGCTGTGACAGAAATGTAATGTATGCAGTATGTATAGATCAGTGGCGGCTGGTGACTAAAAGATTTGGGGAGGACAGGTGGAAAACCCGGCCAGTGTGCCATTTAATTTAACACTATTTAGCTATTTATGTCTATATCTACTGTTATTGTTTAAATTTACACATCACATTCTGATTCAAAAAGGACAAAATTAGGATAAAATTTGCTTATACAGACACCCGGCCTTAAACCCCATAGAGCAAGCAACAACAGGTTGATGCACAGTGGCTAGGAAAATCTCCCTAGTAGGGTACAACCCTAAGAAGAAACCTAGAGAGGAGCCAGACTATCAGGGGTGGTCAGTCCTCTTTTGGCTGTGCCGGTCGATATTATAAGAATACATTTGTTTGTCTAAGTAATGATCATATTGTGTCACTAAATACAGG
>JACXGM010039337.1:0-10607 GCA_016801145.1 Umbra pygmaea
TAAACAATTGCAGCAGTCATGCTATTTTTGTTCCATTGTATTTTGTCAAAAGAAGCCATAAAAGCTTTCTCTGTGCAACATTTTAGTTCGCAACAGCTGCCAGATTTTAGCAGGGGATTGCGGGAGCTCCATGAGTTCACAGCAACACACTACTTTGTTTGTTAGTTAGCTTAGTTTGAGTCTTGTTTATATTTAATATACTAAGCTAATATATAAAATATATTTTAGTTGTGTCCTTACAGTTTTGTTTACTTTTATTAGCCCAAGTGTAGTGGGGCCATGTATTACTTTGGAACATTTCTTTCTACCGGCTCAAGAGCCAGGCATCGTGGAGTTACTTTTATTCAGTCTATCGTGCGCACATAAAAATGCTGCAGGCAAAATAGAACCTAAGATACATTTAGACATGTTAATTTATTTCATATAATAAATATAGATAACTTGCAAATATAATTCAAAGACATTGCTCTCTAACCAAATCCAAACATTCAAACGATATGTGTGCTGGTCTCCCTCAACAAAGTCAGACAATGCATTCCATCGCAAGCGACTCTCAGTACACATCTGTCGCTTGCGACATCCGAAAAAAAAATGTTCACTAACACACGGTCAACTCCATTCCTTCATCTGAGAGATTCAAAACAGCAGGCAATGGGAACCATCCACAGCGATAGTCACAGAATACTGGAACAGTATTCAAGCCACCATGTAAATTAACGCTAGCCTGGAAAAATCTAGACCCAAATCCTGAACGATTTAGGGTCTGGGATCGAGTAATGTAAATGACTCAACTCGAGGGGCGGCACCAAGCGTGCATTTGAAAATCTCACTGTACGCAATTGGATAACATTACGACCAATCACCAGTGGGTTTTCACTAACCCTATGATGGAGATAACCGGTAGATTAAACCATTGCTCTGGATTTCCAGGGTAAATGAACGCCTATAAGGCAAAAAATATTCCTGCCAGCAACTGGTAGTCTACCAAGTATCAGGAATAGGACTATTTTTAATAGTATGTATAGTTTATTGATGATACTCATCACAATAAATCAAATGATTAGCAATGAATGTAATGTATGTGTTACGTGAATATGCCATTACAGAGTCAAATTCTGAGCATAGGTGAAAAATCATCCTGTTAACTAGCCCTTTCGTTTACTTCAGCAGATGGTAAAGCTATTGCCTAATTCTAACAAGATAATCTGTCATCAATTTATGGGGAATACATAATGATATCACATTGGATAGTAGGCTTTAGTACTAAATGGTAGACTATAGTAAAATAAAAAGTGCTTATAACTGCTAATTGTATTTGTTGTTTGTTGATTTCCAAGTATAAAACTTGTTGCAATATATTCAGTGTATTCAGTTTTATTTACATTTCCATCTCAGTTTAACAAAACTTGATAATATTGATAATCGTGAAAACTTTGGTCAGTATAATTGTGATATGAAATTTTTATACCGTCCCATCCCTAGACAGGGCTGATAGTTTTTGTCTTCTCCGGACAAGGTGTTTTCCGGATGGCCAAAACAATCTGAAAGGGGATCAGAGAAAATGACTTTACCACAGACCTCAGCAGTCCAATCCCTGTACCTTTAGCAGAATATTAGTCTGTCCCTGATATTTTTCCTGGAGAGAAGTGGCTTCTTTGCTGCCCTTCTTGACACCAGGCCTTCTTCCAAAAGTCTTCGCCTCACTGTGCATGCAGATGTTTTTATGGCAGCTGGGCCTTTTGTGGCAGGGCTGAAATGCAGTGGGAATGTTATTTTGGGGATTTTCATGGCACAGAGGGAATTTGCAATTCATCTGATCACTTCATGATATTCTGGAGTAGGAGTATATGCAAATTGCCATCATCAACACTGAGGCAGCAGACTTCATTTGACTTTCATTCGCAAAACTTTTGACCATGACTGTACAGTACATTTTGTTGTGCACTTCTTTTGCATTTACTTTGCAACAGTGCCAAATTGTCTCTATAGTTCGAACTATAACTATTGTTTACATCCCTATTTGACATGATTACCATTGCCAAGGGAGCACTTGAAGCTAGGGTAACATTCCACTAAAACTCTAGGGTAACACTCAAAAAAACTACATTTCTAAGGTGATACTCCTTGCCCATTTTTCCGGCTCCTTCATTTTGTTGTCAAAGTTGGTGTGTTAGAAGAAGGCTTTACTAATCTTCTTTCAAGATAATTATGATAAAAGGTTTGAGAAAATAATAAAATCATGGAGATAATTAATAAAGGCTTCAACCTTACTAAAAAAGTGACAATTATTGTCGAAAAACATAAGGACTGTCATTCCATCAAAAATTTATATATTGCTCTAACATAGCTGCCTTACATTAGCAAACTCAATGAAAATTATGCCACTTTAATGCAAATTCTTTGTGTGAATGTTTGGCTCCTTAATAATCTGGCAAGCTTCTATTTACACTCACATGAGAAGTATTTAATTCTATTCACTCCAATGGTTGTAACATTTTGAGCCACATCCTCTTGTAAAACTATTTGTTAAATGTCAATAATATTAGTAAATAAATTACAGATACCGATATACTGTATCAGTAATCTGATAAAATTGGCCAATAATGTATTGGTTGGGATCTACTTGTAACAGAACTTCTGAGAAATCCTGCCTGAAAGTTCTGAAAGGTAGAGTAGGCTATTTGTAGAACGCCATATAATGTCCTATTTTCTTTTTTACAATTTGAGAGAGAATGTCTCAGGGAGCTTATACCAGTACCACCATAAGCCTAATGTTTTGAATGTGAGGAAGCGTGTAACATAATTCATCTCTGAATTTTCTCTGTGTATTTCTGGGTTGTTGTCTTTAAAAACAAGCACATTTTTATGACTGTTTAATATGCACATATGCTGTATATAAAATGTTGTAATATAGTGTCAGAGAAGTTTATTTCCAGCTATAATTTACCAATTCTACCATAACAAAAATGTTTTGAATTTTAGTAAATTGGGAGCTTTAGTAATTAATCTAAACACTAAGGCACACCCTGGTCTCTGGCATTTGTAAAAATAAACATTTATTTATATTAAAAAACATACACAAAACCAAGGTTAACTGTAGCAAAACAAAATACAATGTCCCTTCAGTAGCCAACTAGTCTAACCAACCAACAAGCAAACAGCTTGCCAGCATTTACAGTACTGAATGAAAACACCTTGCTCACTTTCCGAAACGTTATAGCCTACTGCAGAAATCACCAAATATGTACAACGAACAGGAGAGGGCTTTTCCATCTTTAACCCCATTTTGGTATTAAAACATGTTTGGAATAATGTTGTTTTAATATTGTTTGTTTTCTAGTCACAACATGCAGATTTATCTTCATAGTTGCCCTACTCAGTTATTTAGTATTCTACATTCATAATTTGGAACCATATCCACCATATAAAAAATCCTGTTAAGAGAATTCTAGCAGATTGCCTTATCGGATTAGTTCTTATGCAAATTCTATAAAATAAGCCTGAAACATATTCCTATAAGATAGCTCCTTTAAACCGTTTTAATCTCATATGAGTCTATTAGATCCTATTATGATAATACATCCTAAAGGACTGTGTATGTCTTAGTTTCAGTGAAAAATAGACTAATTGAAGTAGTTCAGTCACCCTGATATTATCTACGTTGGTAAATTCAGTCATGTTCTGAGTGCAAACAGCAGAAGTCATATTACACTGTTTAGAACATAGTAATATTATAACAACACAATTTGGCAGCACCTGTGGAAAGCAACACACTGACACTACAAGCACCTCGGGTTAACTTGTGTTCTAGTGCGTGTGCTTCGCTCACCTATATCGTAATAAACACTTTTTTACGTTCTCCCTTCTGTTGTCATTTACATAACATAGCTGTAGTTAGCTAAGAGTTTAGCTATCAGTTGAAAATCCTAGTCTGACTCCGAAGTGCGACTTCACTTTGACATTAGCTGCATCACTTCTATCCATCACTGGATTAATTGGACCGTGCACTCTGTACTGTTTCTCAGATGTTGTCAAAGTGGCAAGCAAAATAAAATCATGTATGAAATAAAATGTTAATATCTAAATTTCTTTTTTCTTGTTGTGGTGGCTGGGCCCCTAATTGACAGTTAGGGGGGCTCAGCCCCAATAAGAGAATGTGCAAAGCACACGTATTTCATCAATTACTGCTATATTCCCCAAAATAAAAACAGCACAATTTTGGCTGCTCTCAAACTGGAAAACTAACAATACTATCTTTTTATCTGTCATGAAAAATGGGTCTAAATGGGTTTCAAAATGTGTATATGAAAGAGACAACTAAAGATTGTGAAACAGCCTATTCTTATATAAAAGGCACATAACCACCAGGGACAACATTTAAAACCCTAATGAACAATAATACTGTGGGAAAGTCAAATATATAATCATAGTTTAATGAGGAATATAACTTTGGGTGCACTGCAAACAACGTGGGCAATACAGCTGCTGTTTTTTAAAGACCTAGACTACTTACCTTGTCTTGACTACCTGCTGACTCTCACCTGGTGCTTGCTCTCTCCACCTGTGGCTTCTCCATCATGATATCTCAGTTGACCAGTGTCCACTTCCTCCCTCAGTTTGCACTAACAATCACAAACAAACAAACCAGTTTACTTCACTAGAAAATAAAAAATAATGCAAAAGGGAATCATGATTGGGATTAAACCAACTGTAATCAATATCCCAAAATATTGATTCTTTTTTATAAAAGGGTTTAATATGTGGAAAGATATCCACCTGCAGCCTCTATGGTTGTAAAGATATTCCTATAATACATGCACAATTATCTCATGGCTGGATTGAAACAACATTTCAACATCCCTTAACAATTGTATACCTGTTCAGCAAATAGTTTAGCTGGTTACTTGGGCCTAAATCTGTCTAGAACAGGGGTATTCAACCCTTACACTAACTAAAAGTGCCAGAGTCTGCTGGTTTTGTATTCTACTACCTTATCATTAATTGCACCCACTTGGTGTACCAGGTCTAAATATATCCCAGATTAGAGGGTCACAATGAGTGGAATCCTCTTCTTTCTCTCTTTGTACTGACAAACATAAACATACAAACAATTGTACCTAACTAGTATAACTCTACATTCACTGGCAACTTCATTAGTCAAACATGTTCCACTCCTTATCAACACAAATTTCAAATCTGCCAATTAAATGGCAGCAAGTCAATGCATTTAGACATGATTAAATGAGAATTTCGGTCGATTTCAACACGTAGCTCTGTTGTTTGGAAATTTGGATTGCTGTCAGTAGCGAGAAAAATGAAAACAATCTGTGTTGCCTACACAGCGTTGTCCTCCTGCTCCAGTATGCATAAAAGTTGCATAACGCTATAGCTCATTGGCTATTCACTCTTTCACTCTAAAATATTTGACATATGTTGTCATCTACTAGTGGACACAATTTGAATTGTTTCCAGGACACTATCTCAATATATGGATGGAAGAGGATGTAAAAAATAACCAGATAATAAATATGCATTTTCTTTATTTCATCTTGTGCCAAATTCAATGTGTACATTTATTCACAATAAATCTTAAATATCCAAAATATTGAAAGTCTTTTCTTTTAAGAAATATCAACCATATGTATGTACTTGCTTCAGTTATGTTTTTTTAGGTATAATTTCACAATCAGAGCCCGATCCGTAAGAGGTAACTACTTTGGGATCACCCCTATTTTGTAAATTCTCCCTAAAAAAACATACCTAAAGTAAACCTCTTGTTACACTGGACCAAGGACAAACATATGGTTGATATTTTTTTAAAGGAAAGACTTTGAATTTTTTGGATATGTAAAATTTTAAATAAATATACACAGTGAATATGATGAGGGTGTTAGCCTTGTTTCTAGTCGACATTCCATTTAATTTGAGGCGCATGTTTACAAGGCACACAGCTCACATTATGAGGTGAAATTATTATTTTTGTTACATTTTGTTATAGATACTGTAAAATGTGCTACATTGCTGAGTGTCTAAGCTTTCTGTAGATGTATAACATGTATATATAACCTAAAAATTGTGAACTGTGATCCTAGGCCAGTTTTTTTGGGGGGGAATCTCCCGCGGGCGGGATACTGAACCTTAACAGGTTAAAAGCACGTATAGAAATCCTGAAATACACCTACATCTGAGTATCATACTGTACAAATACACTGAAACAGAAAACATTGAAACTATAAGTTAGGATCACATTCGATATCGATCATTTAGCAGTGGGTGTTAAGAAGTGGAATGAGGACTCAAAATAACTTGCAATATTGATACCTTCTAGCCCTGATGCATGGGATACTCTAGGTGCAGCTGAGGGGATTAGATCTGGAATGTGAAGAAGGAATTGAGATCTGAGTGCAAGGCAGTTTCTACACCATCTGCTTGATGTCTCAACAGTTTCCTTCTGATTTATGGAACTCTCTCTCTCCGCTCAGCTTCCTCCACTCTCCCTCCATTTCACCAATTTATGATGTTGAATTAAGAACAATGGAAGTGTTCACCGTTCCCTTTAAAATACCTAAAATTTCTCTACTCAGAGCAAGACAATGGTTGAATATTGGCTCAAAGTGCTAAAGAGAGTCTCCTTCCAGGGAGCTTGGGAGGCACTGTATGTGTCAAGAAGTGAAATGGGGGATAAACATTGTACTGGGGCTGGAAATTAGGTCAGTAAATTCAGGCATAGCGTCGTGTCATGGACATAGTTTGGAGTGGAGTGGGGAGACAGGATTAGAAGCCCAGCTGAAAATAACGTACTGCAGCAGGGACAGAACCTCACTTCACAGAGCACCAGGGGTCTGCTCCCAAGAGAGGGAAGCAGCTGTTCCATATTCCTGTCAGGAGAGGCTGGAAAACAGGAGCTGACTGCAAACACACGTATTTTGGAAACTCTTGAGCAAGAGGTGAGGGTTAAGGTGAATTTATGCTTCCAGGCGAAACTGGGTGCTTGGTAACATGGTGTCGCATATATTAACTCCATTTGGTTTGTTTTGGGCAGGGAGGAGCGGGGTGGATTTGAGCAGTTCAACGATGGGGATTTCGGCAGGTTGATCACAGGTTTAATTTTCTATAACTATTGTTCACAGTTTGAATTTTGAGTGATGTGATCGTTCAGGATTCAAGGCGAGGTGTGTCCACGTCTTTATCCTTAGCCCGGACAAGGACATGCTGGAAAAACAGCTTATTCCTGATTTCAAGTGTGATGTGATGAATGCCAACTTGCCATTACAATTTGCTGCGGTATGATTGTGTTACCTTCTGAACTGTTCAAATGTGCCAGAAGGAAGAGGAGTAAAAAACCAATGTTGTTTTGTTGAAACGCTACATCAGATACTTAAATACTGCAAAGACAATCATCAATTGTTTCCCTCATAACATGAAGACATTTTCATGAATTATTTCTTTGTGATAAAAATCTGTCCCTGTGGTTCTATTGTAGTCTTCTGATTTGTAATGGCTCTCCGAGCAGCCCCAAGCCCAGATATATAATACTGTATATAGATAGACATTATTATGAAGGATCTATCATTGACGCTGGGTGTAGAATCGGGTAGCAGGAGGCGTAATTTGCTATTAATTTAATAGGTAATTAGAGAAGTATCAACAGCACTGTGGTTTTGATTGTCTTGAGCATTATCTTGTTTTGTTGTACACTGCTTTACATAAACATTCTAATTTACTCCACACTGAGACATACACACAGTGAGGCACAGAGGTTTACACTTTACCCACTTCCAAAGTAAGTGCACAGATTCCTGCCACCAACTTCCTCAGAGACAGTGTGTCATGTTCAGGGGTTGACATTAACTTAAGTAAGCCTGGTTTTTTACTTGTCCGATAGCAAAACCACCTGTCTGAAGCAGACATTTCAAGTATTGTAATTAACATTCATGTCTGAAATTTTTGGGAAACAAGCAATACATCTCTCCCCATGTGTCATGTCGAAACCAGTGACTATAATAATAATAATATTCTTTATTTTAGACCCAGGGGGATCCATATCACTATAAAAAGGGATTTTGTGATTTTTGCGGTGGCACCAAGGCCATTGGCCAGGAAATGATGGTAATCTAGAAAGAATACCCAGTTCAGTTTTGCCTAAAAGCACCAATTCAATTGACCATTGACCACCAATTCAATTGCCATCACAATACTTCCAAATTCTTTTCTCTTTCTGACACACGCTCGTTCAGTCTTGGCTACTGTCATGTGCAGTTGAATAAAACACATAATGGTTTTGTCCAGCTATTACATGTTGTCAGAAATAATTAATTATTCTAAAAGGGCATTACGTTTGAGAACGTAAGGTAAAAAATAATAACAGCAGACTAATTTGTTTAGCTTAATCTTTGAACTTGTTAATTCTAGTTGTCCAACTATTATTTTTACTTGTCCCGGACAAGCAGACAATCTTTAAAGTCAATCCCTGATGTTCTTCCCCGTATCTGCCGCTCCTGTTGATACACTCTGTTTTGGTTGAGCTTGGCCAGTCACGATAACATCAGTTGACATTTACATGTGTGAGCAAAGAAGAACTGCAGCAGGGAGCAATGTCATTTACATGCTCTCAGCTGCCATGTTCAGAGCCTGATTCATGTCAGAGCTCCTCTGGGCACACTTGGGATGGATGTGGGACTTCAGTGTTACCCACTTTCATCATACATAATTTGATTGGAGGAATATGACATGAAAATCCTATTAGGGTTGAAGTAGCTTCTTTTTTTTGCTGCTTTAAAAAACATGAAAAAAAAACATGACAAAAGTGAACTATTTTGAACACGGGGAATGCAGTGAGTTCGCATTACAAACCATGGGGAAGAAAATGAGGAAAAGTAAATCAAAGCCATTTCACATTTGATAAATGATCAATATTCATTGATGTCCCACACCTGTAGGGGTTGATGTGTTGGCTGACGTTTTTCTTGTTTTGCACTCACAAAGAAGGCCTAATCGATCGTTCAAGGTAGTACTGTGAAACAGATTACATCATGGATTTCTCATGGACTAAAACTTGTTGAAATCTGTGTTTTGCTGACAAACAGACATGAAGGATAATTAACATATCTGTGATGGGGCCACCGTTCATTAGGCTGCTGGTATGATCTTAATTTGTGCATTTCTATTTCCATATTTCCATTCAGGAGAGGTGACATGTTATAAATCTATGCATTAATTAATTCAGCTACAGTAAGTCTCCCATGCATAGAGAACCTATAATTGTTAAATTGGATAGATTGTCCCTTTTGTGTCTGGATCTTGTACTGTGACATCTAGATGAGCCAATCTGTTGGTCTTCGTTCCGCAGTCTTCAGCCTTTGTTAATTACTTGGCTTTACAATGGAGCCCTCTAGAAGGATTGTGTAAACCAGCAGGGATCATCCCCACTCTGCAATCTCTCGACTCAACCACCGTCCCTCTACCACTCTATGTTTGGCTCTAGTCTGATTGGTGCACAGGAATATAAAAGATATCAATGATACGTTTGTTTCAAAGTGGCAGATGTTTAGTTTGGATTCAATCTCTCATTTCAGGTTAATATCCTCTTAAACCATCTCTGCTAGCTGTCAACCAACAGCATTTGTTTTGGTGGGCTTTTCTACGATACTGTGGGCGAGTAAATGTCCTGTGGGCTCATTTACCAAATTGTGTTAATACAAATCTGTGAATAAACCATTTGCAAGATCATTTCCATGCTAGTGTGAGATTTATCAATGTGAACGTTTGTTTGAAAATGTTGATGAATTTACACACAGCCACATTTGATGTTGTATCAATCGCAAAGTGTGATTCCTCCCACATATGTACTGACAATAATGGGATGGCTTGGCGACATGAGAACGCATGTGATTAGTCTTTCACCCTCTTACACATTTGAGGGGTTGCCAACTTGACAAATATTAAAGTGGAAGTAAACATGACTAATTGGGAAGTGGGAAAAATTATGCAAACCTGCCCACCCCCCCAAAAAAGCTACAACAATTAAAAGATAAAAATACGATGATGGGAAATCGAATGGAAAATTAATTTTATGAATAGGAAAATGTTTGTTCTGCATGAAGTAATGGTATCATTTGGCTTTTTTTAAACAGAAAAACCAAGATAATATATTACATCCAAGTGCTGTCCAACCTCAGGCTTTTCACAATGGTCTCCTTTGTTAGGATGTGTCAGCCGATAAGTGCCCATAGAAAACTAACATTTTCATAAATGTTAGCAGAAATATCAAGGAATATGGCACCCACATTGCTATTCAATAACAAATCCAAAGGCAGTAAACAATATATATTGCTAACTATATTTGAATAGAGAACATTAACAGAAATTTACATTATTTTAATTGTCTCCTTGAGCAACAACAAACATTGTGGCATGTTCTCAAAATCTGGCACAGCATCATCTATACTGCTACAACATATAAAATATAGTTTTCTTTGATTTGTTGGCTACATTGTTGCATTTAACAATACAACAAAATATATTCCCCTGTTAAAGGGATGAATGCTACCTTTTTTGTACAGTGCTTTTTTCTCTTAAAAAATGTTTCACATTGTTCTTTTAACCCT
>JACXGM010039338.1:0-10595 GCA_016801145.1 Umbra pygmaea
TGTACACTGCATTAACATGCACACAAACACATTTTCCTAGCAGTGTTAGTCACGCCATTGAGGAGGAAAGTGTGGATCTCTCACCCGGTAAAGGCCCGTTCTGAGTGACAGACCCAGCGCAGCATGAATGACAGATGACCCTCTTCCTGCGTATTCTCCTCCTAATAGAGGCATGCAGGCAGTGACTCACTCATCAGTGCCTTCGTCTCAATTTGCCCGTGCGGCACATTCTGGCATCCTAACACCACATGCTGCCGCTCTGTGGGGAACTAGATAGGTCTATCAGGTAAGGATACACATGCTGGAAGTGGCCCACCACTGTTCTGTCAGCTCCCACCGTGAACCGCTCACCCACTCTATCAAGCCTGGCTGCTTTAATGTGGAAAAATGTGGTGTCCAGGGTGGCTTGTGGGGGGCAAGCAGATGCATGTGTAGTAGTATATCACGACAGGCGACGCTAGCCTACATGAGCTCATTTCAAGACACGCATGAGTAGCGGTTGTGACAGAGGGGGAATTGTGTGCCTGTTGGTGCGGATACAGGGTAGTCAGCCTGCAGGGAGGACTGCCAGGTACATTCACCCACAGGGGAAGCTGGGACGGATGGATCCACTTTTGTTTTTTTTGAAGCAGCAGCTTCTCTTTCTAGGGTCTACAGAAAACATAAGAAATTAGAAAATACTGATGCATTCTTACAAAGTCATGGTTGGTAAAGAGGGTTATGAATGC
Source organism: Umbra pygmaea (assembly GCA_016801145.1). Taxonomy (NCBI): domain Eukaryota; kingdom Metazoa; phylum Chordata; class Actinopteri; order Esociformes; family Umbridae; genus Umbra; species Umbra pygmaea. The sequence goes on from JACXGM010039338.1 coordinate 729, forward strand.
AGTGGGTCAAAACTGGCGTGGTCTGAAGTTGAGAGACATGTGGGACATACTGCCAATTTTCCTAAAATGCCATTGGATGTACCTTACAATAGAACAATGTAATTTGTTTTGGCAGCATCTCTAATGGGCATCCCAGAAGTTAGCATGCCAACTGAGCTCTCCCTCAAAACTGGAGACATCGGTGCCTTGGTGATATGTGTACATTAGCCCCTCCCCCAGCGCAAAGTCCACCTCTGTAATTATCATGTTGTTTAATCAGTGCCACACCTGTCAGGTGGATCGATGCGCTTGGCAAAGAGAAAATGCTCACTAACCATTTTGTGCATATGTAAAATGTCAAATACGTACAAAACAGTGTAGACGTTAGCAGCACAGTCATAACAAATAAAATTTGGGAGAGCTAGTCATCAATCCGTCTTGGATATTGTGATTTTTACCTGTGCAGTGTACTTTACGATCCCAGATTAATCTGTTTTGAGTACAGGTCGTTCTAAAATGATTTAATTGTGAATATAGGGATATTTTGGAAAATTGAATGTAATTGCGGGAGGAAAACCATTTTAGTGACAATAGTTCTTTCCAGAAGTAATATCAGGAGTGATATTTGAGTACAAAATTATTTCTGTTTTTAATTTCAATTTCAAAGTAAAAGTTATTTGTTATAAGCTGAGATGTTCTGACCACCACAAATGTTGCATCCATCTGGGGATCCGTTTGGTTTTTTCAGTGCCCTCCACAAGTTTAAATGGAAAGAGGTTTGAATGGCCAGACTGAATAAGATCAGCGAGCCTGAAGATCCTTACCTCTGAGGAGATTAAACCAAACAGCGGTTGGTACTCTAGATATTCAGGTACATGGGCTGCTCTATAGGTGTGTCAATTACATTAACCTTTCCTATACTGAAGAGACAGCTACAATTTAAATATATTTTATAGTTAGGTGTGGAGAAAGTCTGGAACTCGGCCAGCTTTGGTCTGTGTTGGGTAGACATCTAATCCTGATTGAGCCCACATGTACCACGGATCTTTCACATTTCTTTGACTAACTTTGGAAGTGTCTTCCATATTGTCAATGTATAAACACTTGATGTAAGTAGAACCAAAACGTTCAGTGAATTTCATTTTACCAATTTAGCTTGGGATAATTTATTGTATTTTTCCTAGAGAGGTCTCTGCATTTTGGAAATTCTAATTGTCTTGGATTAGGAAGTTTTGCATGTTTAAAGTATTAGGGTTTGCTTTAGACATTAATTTGACCCTGTTGAAATTGGGGACACTCCTGATTTTATTAATATTTCTAGCCTTACACTTATGGGCCACATGCGTATTTGTCCGTTTGTCTTTACAGCTGTTTTTATTAAAAAGGTGTGTGTGTTGAAATCATTAGTTTATGAACAAGAGTTTTAATTTTACCCTACACATTTGCATTTGAAGTGTGTTTGTTGTGTTTAACAACGTGAGGACCACAGCATTCAACACAAGTCAAGCTGGACTTCACAATGCAGGAATCAAAATACTTTAATTAAATGACCATTCCACAATAAAAACAAATATTTCATATAGTAATTTAAAATGTACCTTTAGAGTGATGTATGTCATATACACTGTTTTCTCTGCCTTTAAAAAAAATAAAAGACGAGAGTCCAGTGTGGGCGCTTTTATTTCTGTTTATAGTTGAAGTAACACAAGGTCCAGAATTCAATGCAAAATTTGCGCCTGCACCCTGCAGGTTACTTTGGTGACGTTGAATTTAGCGTAAGCTAGTAAGCTTCCTGGTAATAATGATACATTGTAACATTTAAACCAGGTCACAATATAATCCAAGAGATATGACCCATCTTGTTTCAGTAGGTACAGATTTAACCATAATCTGTCATCGATACATTTCCAAATGAAGTTTACACAATTATACAATTATCACACAATTATACAATCGAGACATGCATGCTAGCTAGCTTAGCCCTTTGCCTACTAGCTAACACCACCATAACTACGAGTCACAATATCATCTGAGACGAGAGCTATGATATGTCCTATCTGTCTTCCGTAGGTAGAGATTATCTGCCACCAATAAATTTCCAAATTATTTTGAATTGATCATTTGTACAAGTATTTCCACAAATTAGTATCCACGACCAGCTAAGGTAAACGGTTATTGCCATAGGACCTAAATAACTTCACGTCTTGTTTACAGACAGTCTGAAATATTATTACTGATCAAGGAGATCAATCACCTATCTGGTTAACATTTATACATGCTTATGAGTATTTTGCCAATCTTCATCATTTATTTACTTGAAATTTTTTCCACAAAAAAGTCCAATGATTACCTGTTAGTGTTATACAGCCTGGGCCTGACTGTTTTGTCCAGTTTTGTTCGGGATAATCAATAGAACGTTTCCAAAACACCTTGGTCCATGTCAGATGTAATCATCTTTCCTTGATCCAATCTTTACAACAAAACACTTTGTCTCTGTTGCCATTGAGAGCTTGATCGATTCAACCAATAACGTTGGGCAGGTGCCCTTTCCATATTTCTTCCTCACAGTATTGCACCTCAAACGTATGGTTGGATATTACCAATCAATAATACTTATTTTAAAGTTGAAATTTTCCAGCTCTTCATGTATTTCCTCACTTGCACTCGCCATTGTTGAGAAAAATCCCACTCTAACTTTTCAGATATGGTCGTGTGCAAACGTTTAGCTACCCCTGACAATTTCCATGATTTTCATTTAAAAATAATTGGGTGCTTGGATCAGCAATTTAATTTTGATCTATCAAATAACTGAAAGACAGAGTAACATTTCAGTAGTGAAATTAGGTTTATTGGATGAACAGAAAATGTGCAATATGCATCAGAACAAATTAGACAGTTGCATACATTTGGGCACCCCAACAGAAATATCACATCAATATTTAGTTGAGCCTCCTTCAGCAGAAATAACAGCCTGGATTCTGGATTAAGGTATTTTGGACCATTCCTCATTGTAAAACATTTTCAGTTCAGTTAGGTTTTATGGTTGCCAAGCATGGACAGCATGCTTCAAATCACCCCACAGATTCTCAATGATATTCAGGTCTGGGGACTGGGATGGCCATTCCAGAACATTATACTTGTTCCTCTGCATAAATGCCAGAGTAGATTTTGAGCAGTGTTTTGGGTCGTTGTATTGTTGACATATCCTGCTCCGGCGTAACTTCAACTTTGTTACTTATTCCTCCACATTATTCTCAAGTATCTGCTGATATTGATTGGAATCCATGCGACCCAGAACTTTAACAAGATTCTAAGTACCGGCACTGGCCACACAGATCCACAGCATGATAGAACCTCCACCAAATTCTATTGTGGGTAGCAAGTGTTTGTCTTGGAACGCTGTGTTATTTTGCTGCCATGCATAATGCCTTATGACCAAATAACTCCATCTTTGTTTCATCAGTCCACAGAACCTTCTTCCAAAATGAAGCTGGCTTGTCCAAATGTGCGTTTGCATACCTGAAGCGACTTTGTTTGTGGCATGTGTACAGAAAAGGCTTCTTCCGCATCACTCTCCCGTACAGCTTCTCCTTGTGCAAAGTGCGTTGAATTGTTGAACGATGCACAGTGACACCATCTGTTGCAAGATGATGTTGTAGGTCTTTGGAGGTGGTCTGTGGGCTTTTTTTTCTCACCATTTTTCACCTTTGCCTCTCCAATATTTTACTTGGCCTGCCACTTCTGGCCTTAACAAGAACTGTGCGTGTGGTCTTCCATTTCCTCACTATTGTATGTTCCTTACAGTGGACACTGACAGCATACATCTCTGCGATAGCTTTTTGTAGCCTTTCCCTAAACCATAAGGTTGAACAATCTTTGTTTTCAGGTCATTTGAGAGTTGTTTTGAGGCCCTCATGCTGCCACTCTTCAGAGGAGTGTCAAAGAGAACAACAACTTGCAATTGTCCACCTTAAATACCGTTTCTCATGATTGGATGCACCTGTCTATGATATTCAAGGCTCAATGAGCTCACCAAACCAATTGTGTGTTCCAATTAATCAGTGCTATATAGTTACAGGTATTCAAATAAACAAAATGACAAGGGTGCCCAAATTTATGCACCTGTCTAATTTCATTTTGATGCATTTGGCACATTTTCTGTTAATCCAATTAACCTCATTTCACTACCGAAATATTAATGTGTCCTTAGGTTATTTGATACTGCAAAATGAAATTGCTGATCCAAACACCCAATTATTTATAAATGAAAATCATAGAAATTTTTAGGGGTGCCTAAACTTTTGCATATGACTGTATACAGTAGCTATGTAGCTATTTAAGGAATAATGCAATGTGTAATATCACTGCACAAAGTACTGACTTTGAGTGTCCAATCAACAAGATTCAGTAACGTTACATAAACGAGATAGGAAAACAACTGAGACCTGCCCACTGTAGTTTCAAAGAGTAACTCGGTGGCATAAACAGGATACAATTCACCAATTTACGGTGGCCAGTTTAGAAAAATCTGAACATATTGAAAAGGTGTTTTTGTGACTATAGTGTCAGAAATATTTTTTTAAGCATTTGATGGGTGGAGTGTTCCATTAAAAACCTAGACACAACATTGGGCATTCCAAAATGACCAAGTTACTGTTAACACTTATTATATGACTGTTAAAATGGATAGACCTTTGATTTCTAAAAATGTTTATGCAATATGGATTAAATTAAAATTCACCTTATTTGCTTTAACCACATACAGATATTTTAAAACGTATTTCAAATCCATAATGCTGGAATACAGAGGGAGAAAAATGATCAGTGTCCAGTCATTGTATTTCTAAAGTGGGTTATACAGTATATTAGTAAATGACCTTTGCTAATGTCTGGGCTACCACAGGACTTGTATACTACAACACTTGCAACACAGACTTAATGGAGCCATGACATAATCCTGTTGCTGCAGTTAAAAAGGGGGTTGATTTTTACCTGGAGGGGGTTGGCAATACTATAGTAGCAACAGTAGCCCTTGGTGATGAGAACGAAGACCCCAGCTTATTGCTTTCATAAATCATGGTGGTGCTAACAATGTATATCATGGTGATACTCCTCGGGTCTCTGAAACATGTGGGGTTCTGAATGAATAATCTTGTTAAGGCTTGTGTCACCACATGTCAATTTATTGATTCACAGACATACATTATACATACGTACAATATTGTTTTAAATTCCCTGTATTGATATATAGCTGTATCATTCAAATGATCCATCACTCAATAAATCGTTCTCTTGTAGGATTCATGTTGAGGGTGACAGCAAATAGCAGAAAAATAAGTTTTGGTGTCTAGCAAATTGCACCTTTTAAAGTGTAAAATAGGTTTTGGTGTGCAGCCGCCTTTAAAGAATCACTACACTTTCGTTATGAACATGATGCTTTTTCCTTTTGTCACTGTTATTTATTACAACTATAACGCTTAAACTGATGAATCTAAAAAGTAACAAAACACGCAGAGGATGCTAAAGGTAATAAAACTCCAGGCAAGGCATATATATATAAAGGATTGGCAAACATAGGAAACAGGCAAACTTAGACAAATTACTTGTACTCACTAAAATGTTCAGTATACAAGGTGTTGCCGACCTGGCGCAGAACAATGTGACGTCTTGGGAGCGCCGTAAGTATTTATACTTGCGCGTGGTGCTCACGAAACTAGTTGCAGTCTTCTCCTGAACAGAGGTGTCGCAACTGAGGAGAGGCTACTGACTTTGCTATTTCTACGGATTAGAAGAATAAGAAAAAGGTAAACGATGGCAGAACTGGCAGTAGCATTGATGTTAATGTCAATAGCAGTGATGGGAATAACAGTGTTATAAATAAACATCGTTACTAACGGCGTTAGTTTTTTCAGTAATGAGTAATCAAACGAATTACTGTTTTCCCCGTTACAACGCCGTTAGCGTTACTGACAAAATAAAATGTAGCGTTACTTTAATTAAGCTCAATAAAGCGGTAGCTTCCTTTCTGCAGGACCTCAAAGTTTTTTTTCTCTGGTGTGTGTATGTGTGTGGGGGGTGGTAGACAACCACAACTGATGATGATTGGCTTAGAGTCGCACACACCAACGGCCAGGAGTTAGAGTGATGGCAAGTCAAACGAGTTAAAAGGTAGCTTTTGCGAACTGTAAGTATAATAAGCACTACTTTTCCCTCGTTGAGGTAAAAGGCAAGAATGTTTATTTAACGTGCAACTTATGTACAGGAAGAAAGACACTCCGCGTCGGTGGCAAGTAATTCGAATCTAATGAAGCACCACATCATCACATGCCACCACAAACTAGTGGCCAAGACTGCAGCTGATAACGTGAGCTCCGCTACAAAAGGAGATTGAGCTACGACATCAAAGCAACTCAAACTAGATTTTTATCCACCACCGCAAACTCTTATAACTCAGACTAATATTTGATTCTATTTAGTGTCCATTTCATTCATTTAACATATTTAATACTGGGAGCTTCCAAGTTATTTGACATACTTGATTTTTTAAAGTAACGCAATAATTACTTTCCCTGGTAATTAGTTACTTTTATACAGCCCTAAATCACATGAAATACGTTCTGAGGGAACTATTTTGTAAAACCGAAATATGTGAAATATGAACGTATGAGAGGGTCAATTACGTTTGTAGGGAACTAAATTCAACACTCGAATAACGTTAAATATGAACATATGAAGATTATGACGTAGTATGTAAATAGCATAGTTTTTGCTATGGTGGAGGTCGGGGATGGTGGATGGGCGTATAAATCCGCGACTTGGATGTCAGTGTTCGCAAGTTCAAATCCAGACTGGCACTTTGTGTGTGTTTTGTTCTACATTGCTTGCGTCATGCAGACACGCGATTATCTTATTAATGTTAACCGTAACCTTAATTCTAACCTTAACGTCATATCTAACCTTAACTGTGAATGTTGCAATATAATTTTGAAAGCTATGGAATGTGTGGAATGTTCTCGCATAAATCCGTTAAACGAAATGTAACGGAGCAACGTAATTGAAGTACAAATATAGCCTAATAACAAAACGTGCAGTTCAAATGTAAAATAAATAAAAAATAAAAAATTAGAGATTCTTTCCAAATTCTCTGAATTATTCCCTCTGTCCAGACCTTATTATATAGACAACATACCTTTTCCTTTCCCAGTTAGGATCGCCAACATAGACTAACAAATCCCATCCCCCACCTGGAGATGAGTTACCCACCTTTCTTAGAGCATTATTGAGTTCAGATATTGTGAACAGCTCATCCAACACCCCTTCTATAACACCTTCATTCTCAATTTCTTGTCGATACCTTTTAACTCTTTCTCCTCTTGCCCTCTTTTCCTTTTGCCTAAGGTTCCCAGTACTATGTACCTTACTAAATGTCTTTGCCATTTTCTCGGCTTTGCCAATGCTACTAGTGATTACATTCTGGCCATCAATCAATGGAGTAGTTCTTCCTATAGAATCTAAAACCCTCCTCCAACAACCAGACTTTGCCCCCCTGATAGTTTTCCTCACAACAGCTTGAGATTTCTTCAAGTCAATTAGGTTCTGGAAGTTGTGCGTTTGTTTTAAAACTCTATAAGCTTTTTGTTGCTTGTTTGCATTCATTAGACCACCACAGAACTATTGTACTTACAGAGTCTTGACGGGTCTGAGGAGATTCTTCTAGGAGGTGCGCGAACAACAATGCTAGGGCTATATAACCCAGTTCCATATGATCATTCGGGGCATTTTTTCCAACACGTCTTGATGCATTGTTATGAGATGACCCTGTAAGACAGAACAAGAAGTGCTTTATTAAACATTCTATTATCAACCACAACCTGACTCCTGAAACTATCATTTCAACGAAGATCTTGATGAGCCTTAACATCACCGTCTAACACCATCCACTCACACTTGCCTGCTAACTCTACTGTAACTAATGTGAGGTCTATCGCTGATTCAGTTCCCCTATCAACATCCACTCTCGTAGCCGACCTATCATTAAGACAAACTAACTCTTCAGCTGACCCATCATTAAGACAAACTAACTCCTCAGCCGACCAATCATTAAGTCAAACTAACTCTTCAGCCGACCCATCATTAAGACAAACTAACTCTTCAGCCGACCAATCATTAAGTCAAACTAACTCTTCAGCCGACCCATCATTAAGACAAACTAACTCTTCAGCCGACCAATCATTAAGTCAAACTAACTCTTCCCCATCTATAAATTCTAAAATCATATCCCCATTAACATCAGTCTTATCCCCCCATAAAGTACTATGAGCATTAAAGTCACCACGTCATACCACTCTCCCTTTTGTATCCTCCCAAATTTCTGCCAAATGTCTCACTTCTAATTTCCTACAAGGATTATAAAAATGTATTATTTCAATATTTCCTTCATTTGACCATACTTCTATTACAGTGTATTATAAGACATTCCGGGCTAGATTTATCAAGCCGTTTGCACCTGTTTCCATGCGCTAATTGGTCGCAGAGAAGGACGTAACCGATGCGGGCTATTTACAAACCGGGCGCACTTGGGTAAAATCGCAGATTGCCTGCCACATGAGCGACAAGAGACAAGTTGCGCTTTCAATATGCGTTCGTGGGAGGGTCATGGGGAAAGTGGGAGTTCCACGCAAAAAGGTGGGAGGAAACGGTAAAGTGCGCCTAATTATAGATTCCGTGGTATTTACAAAGACTGCCAGTAAGAGCGTGCCTCTATTCTGCGGGGGGAATTTACCGCCTGTGATTGTTTGGACTTGTGAACCAGTTTTTGGGGGTGGTGGGGGGCAGCAACCTACCGCCGCCGCTATGGTGCTCCCTAACTGGTTAAAAGCAGGTGTAAACCAGCAAGCGGATTTTCCTGTGTGTTCAAATATAATTCAATGGCAGCAGTGACTTCCAAACATAACATCAAATACACTTGGCTCAAAAAAAGACAAATGCCTCCATCTGTTCCATTTTTGATAAGCAATTTTGCGATTATTGACCTATATAACTCTTTGATTACTTAACCACATCGGTTGACTTTACGTATTAAAGATATAGGCTAAACATATATGCCAAACAACGCCAACTGAACAGTATTAAAAACCACACATACCTTCATTCTTATTCACCTCTTCAGTAATAGTTAGCGTGTCTATTTCTGGACCTGAACCGGTTCTTTTCGATTGTGCCCGGTTGTACGCAACCTTCTCTTTTGTTCTGCGCTTTGTCTTGCCACCGTTTTTTTTACCTCCTCCACTTCTCTCTGTGTAGATGATAAAGAGTTGATTTAACTTGTTACGGCAATCCAAATAGATTTTTTTCCGAGGGTGTGGATGTTCTGCCCTGTAATATGTTCAGGTTTGCTGTTACTTCATGCACTAAGATGTTAATTTCTTCTTGACTAAATTTAAGCTTGCGCTTTCTTTTTCCGTAGGGAGATCCATGATAGATACATACGGGCCCATTGTTTTCTCTTTTAGAGGCGCGCTAATGGAGGGCGGAGTATGAGCTGATTGCGTAATGGGTATCGGGTTTGATAAATACTACGCTAAATGTGGAAGCATAGCGTGCGCTATTACCGAACTCGCATAAACAGACGCAGCGCAAACTGCGCTAGTGTTAGTAAATTCGGCCCTCCCTCTTTTATTTTCCCTATATTGAAAGCAACACAACTAAAACAGAGGAGAACTTCAACAGGGGAGTGTTAACTAAGTGAGTTAACCTGTGAACGTAATTAACAAAGGGGATAGAATAACAAGGACATGAGGGGATCACGTGAACAGGAAGAACTGTATAAGGGCAGAAACGGGGGAAACGAAAACCTGGAATGGATAAACTGAACTAAATCAAGGAATA
>JACXGM010039339.1:0-10594 GCA_016801145.1 Umbra pygmaea
GTTTATCTAACTTCCAGGTGTTTGTTTCTCACGTGTGTTTGTGTGTGTCCCGCAGTGGGCATTAAGATTTTAGGGGCGCAGTTTATTCCAAAATAAGATTATTCTCAGTTGTTGCAGCTGGCGGAATGACAGATGAAAAAAATACCGGTAACGAATATAGCATACCGCTACATACATGAATACCGGTATATAGTTTTTTCCGGTATACCTCCCAGCCCTACCTCAGATGAGCATCTGCTGCTACAAAGACTTCTTTCCTCAGGGCCAGGGGGTTGAGACAGAAATGTATCTTGACCCGTTACTTTTTTCAAAAATCTATGTCAACAAAAAGTCCACAATAAAAACTGATCAATGAAGTGAAAGGCATCCATGGTGATTCAAAGGGTTGGGTTACAGATAGGCCAGGGAAAGGCAGCACATAGCTTTTGAAAGACATCTAATGGGTTATGGGAATAATATATTAATGTCTTCCCTAAACTCAAGAAAAACCATCAGATTTGCTTGAGCTACATTACATTGTTTACAATACATTACATTGTTTGTGTGTGTTGAACTTGTGCCGTTATTGATGTGCTCTTGTTTGTATATATGTTTTGTGAAATTGTTGTATGTTATAATGAAATTTAATCATTCATACTTTCAGTATGTTTTTCTAATTATATGTAATGTGTGATTCTACAATGGCTGCAGCATGGGTTATAGCCCAAGTCAAATTTCCGACTTGTGGGACAATAAAGTTAATCTTAATATTGACATTCTGAGGAAAAAAATGGTATATCAGTTAGCCCTCAATTACATGGGCCACTGTAACAAGGAGATATCTAGTCCTTAAGACAGTGTTCCTTTAAAGTAAAGGTCTGTGAAGGGAAGGCTATAGCTTTATAAGAAGATCTTATCTCTAGTGTTGGCTTACATGTCCATGTCTGTCAGGCCTTCGTCGTGAGACTGCATCTGCATTGGGAAAAATAGCCTGCCTTTCTTTCCTTCCTTGTAGAAATACTTGTTTGGTCTAAACAGTTGCTGTGCAATGCCTGTGTTTTACAAAGGTGGTACATTTTACTGAAAGATACACATGAATAATACCTAATAGGCAAGTTAATACAAATGATGACACACGTTTAACGATCCACTTAATCCTGCTGACATGCAACCCTGACTCCACTTGAACCAATGGACCACTGCAAAAGAAATAGTGTCCTAATAACTATGAAGGGCACTCTACAAGCAGGTCCACAAGTATCAAAGAATACCAGGCTGCTTTTTCTTTGCTGCCTGTCTTTTTCTTCTTAAAAGCTTGTTCAGGAGTATACTGACAAAGACTGATGATGCCAGTTGAGCAGCCACTGTACAAAATGTGAGGATTCGGTTACACCTCTAATGATTGATAACTGTGGCATACAACAAGATAACACTTTACATCTTGGCAGTTACTGTTGCAACATGAGTGTAGCAATACCATAGACTGTAATGTATTGTTGACAATATAAGGTTGCAGTATTGTGGCATATGACACGATGCATAATTTGTTAGATTAAAATACATCATAGAAATTGGCAATAGCCTCCTGTGCCAGTAAGCATGGGTCTGCCAAAAATACACCACAAGTGTATATTTCATTACAAGGGCCTATTTTTGGGGTATTTCATTTTTTGGTTGGAAACAAATAATGTAAAACCCTGGTTGTGACATACTGACAATGAGACCTCATGTATGTTAAGGCTAATTGTCTCAGATATGGCTAATGAATGCATTCTGCTCCTATTGCTTACAGATGCCTCATGCGATATATGTGAATTATTATTATTATAATTATTATTATTATTATGTATTTAATTGTTCCATTCTGATTTGAATGTGTAATACACTACTTGTCAAATGATTTAGAACACGCAGGAATGTACATTTCTTTTGATCAAAATAATACCTTCATTTACCAATGTGGAATTAAATTGATCTGACATTTCAGGCCAAACATGATTCATTATGGATGAGCCAAAGGCTTTATCATCAGGACACTCAATGAATGGCTGCTGAAAATGTGGCTTTGAAGTTGTATGTAAATAATTAATTATAAATCAGTTATTTGAAACTGTGAGAGACATTTTCAACATTGTTAATGTCTTGGATAAAGCTTTTAATAATTCCAATGCCAATATGGTGAATTTCTATAAAAAACATGAAAATCCCTGGGTCTTCTAAAACTGCTGAGCAGTAGTGTATGTTCTTTATAATTGGCTAAATATATTAGTAAAATCATTATCATACCTCAGATGACTATGGAATTCCAGCTTTGAAAGCCAGTGGTTTTCATTAGGCCAACATGGGGCACATAATGCACAAACATGACATACTACCCACTTTCTGTTTTGAAAAATTTACAGCTTGTCGCCAAAATTACTGGATGAATAAGTGGTGTTAAGTGGTGGCGAGTGCTTCCTGGTTGAAAATGCAGTGTATAGTATTCAGAAACAAAAGCTTGATGAGATGTGGGCAGCATCCCAATTTGAATACTGTACACTATGCCAGATTACAATTAGTATGTTCCTAAACAGTATGCCAAAAGTCCCCGGATGGTCTACTATGTCTGGTGGACAGAGGCACCCCCAGACATTTTTCATGGGTGTGGCCTGATGGGGTTGTGGGGTGGCACACCAAAACAAAAAGCCACAACTGAATTTCAAGAATTCTATTTTGCTGTTTTAGTATGTGTGGGGGCCTGCGAGAACCCATCGGATGTCACGCCAACATATTGTTAGCTATAAACCAAAAAGAAAAAAAGAAAATTTCTGTAGAAATTTTGATTTTTTATGTTTTGCATGCTTTACACCCTAAACTTAATTGTAATGTACAAAAAATCTGAGGCTACTTATGGAAAACAGTTCATTTCAATGGGTTTTAGACATGTTAGCTAGCAATATTTTCAAGCCAATTTAAATCAAAAGCTTACGTCGCCTGCTCGTTTGAGTGCTGCAGTAGAACAAATCAACTGATCACTGAAGTCAGGCCTTTAAAAAAATAAAAATAATTTGCTAAATTAATGTTATTAATGCTGTTAATGTAGCCTATTAGTTAAACTGACGTTAACATTCAGAATGTGATTATGAACAAAAATATTTCCTTTGTATATATGCCACAGAAAAGTACAGTCCCATTTTTTTTAAAGACTGTTCTGCCCATGCCGTACAGTGCTTATCAGTTATCACTGGCAAGAAATCCAAGAAAATAAAAAAATATTAACATTGTTACACTAATATCAGATATGATTAGAAGCAGCAATGTATATCCTGTAACTTTCATCCGTCATTGTTGGAAGTGAGAGGCTCTGTCTCCAACAGTAACAAGCCCCCTCCTTACATCTTCACTTTCTTTGTTCTCCTAGTTGAACTTGAAATTCAGTCAAGCAACAAATAACCACCTTACTAGATAGCAAAGTAGCAGCTTGTTGAAAGTTTAGTTGTCATTAATATGGTCAATGTTGCCAATAGCTGATTTACCTTAATTAATTTCTTACTATAACAGTGGTCTATTATGAATCAATTGACAGTGACAGCTAACTCTAAATACATCAGATAGAAATGGAGAGTAGCGCTGATGTAGGGGATAAAACATATAAGCTAGAACACACATTTACCCAACTTGCTTGAACGACTAACCTAACACTAAAGGTATAGACTATACATTTTCTATTGGAGTGAATAAGCCTTTTAGAATAAAGACTGTAGCTAGCTTGCTCCATGTTTCTAGCTACTGGAAGGTGTGTTTATTTGGTCCAGGTCTATGGTGTGATGTACCATTTTAATGCTTGGGTAAACAGTTTGCTCTCTAGTTACAGGATCAGATAGATATCCTGTCTTGAAGCTGAACATGAATTTTATTGTCTCTCTTTAGGTTTTTAATATATGTTTTGTTAACTGTTGGTAATTGCATTGACAATATAAATTGTTTGGAAACTTTTTCAATTTATTTTAATATATTATAATAATTTGTTCTAGTAGTTTTATTTGAAGGGAACTAATATCTACAAGCTGAGTGTCGGTGTTTCCCTCATGTATCACAATAGAATTAGAATGAAAACAGAATGGAATCTATCTTTGATTGCAGTTCTCCCTTATCACTTCTTGACTCATGTCAACTTTTTAAAATGATGTTACTTCAATTGTGATAAAGATATCTGAGTGATTCAAAAAGATTTGTGTTCTGGAGAGGTTGTATTCAGAAAGTAAAAATGTCACTATGTGATGGGTTTCTCCAGGCCGCCATACATATAGGCTATTTAAAACTATGTCAATATGAGAGTTAAGGAATTGCATTAACTGATATACTTTGGGTTGTTATTTTACAGTTAATGTTACTAATTATCTGATGTGCATGAACTAATACCAGTATGGTTATCAGTTATTTAAATGAAGGTAAAAACGAATTAAAGATAATATATATATATATATATATATATATATATATATATATATATATATATATATATATATATATATATATATATATATAGTTGAGAGGAAGGGGGGCAGTGGGGGTGGCAGCCCCCTTGGCGGCGCCCCTGCTGGTGGATTTTTGTAGTATGCAACTGTGCATGGTTTTTGGGGTAATTTTCCTAGAACTCACTGCAAATGGAAAGAGTAGAGGTTTCTCCTGACTTTTCACTAGACAAACATTTACAAAAACTAGCACAATATGCTGAGCTTGCTGGCACATTAGCTAAACCCTAACACAGCAACTACTGTACTTCATAGATAATTAAATGGGTTTGGCTAACTGTTGCAGCACAAAGATACACATGTTCCACAATACTAGCTAGCTACTGTTTATAAATGAGTGGCTTCTTGCTTACATTATTAGAACAATGCCTAATGTTGGCCAGAAAGCAATTTGTGATTGTGTCTATTTCAAGACGCATATAATGACGATACTGGCATACTTGCTTAACATATACCAAAAAGTGTGTACTTCATCATCAGTGCAGTACATACTTGTAGTATGCGAATTGAGACACACCCGTGGTTTAGATACCACATTTTTACACAAGATCATACACAATTTAGCGAGTGAATTTCCTGGTGGTTTACAAACTTTTCTAAAACTTTTCTGGTGGTCATAGTGGGCTAAGTTGCTGAATTGCAGGAAAGTCTAGTAACGATGGTCTTGAGTTCGAGCCTGAATATGGGTTCTCTGACTTTCCCCGAGCCTCCTGCTCGAGGTAGCGCAAAATTGGCATAGAACTACCTGTTATTTGGGTTAGATGAATCAGATTATCCTACCACGTCGCTCTCCAGCGACTCCAGGATTAGAGGGGGAATTTGTAAAGAGGGAAAATTAATGAAAAGTAGGAGAAGAAAATTGTCTATTGATTCTTTTTCACTTTTAGACAAGTTCAAATATTTTGTGAATTCCTGCTGTAAAATTATTATTGTTAAAGTCAGGTATAATCTGTGGGCATGACTATAGTTAATTTGCAGAGTAGAAGTTAATGGTAATTATTTTATGTCCCCAAGATACACTTCATAAAGAATCGACCCGCGGCAGAATCTGTTTGCCTACCGCTGCAGACAGTACAGAATTCAAATATGGAAAACCTCAATAGATATATACAACAATTCAATGTATACAACACATATGTCTATAGTCAGTTACCTTGATCTCTGCAGGTCCAGTACGGAGTTGGCTATCTGTCCTCCATCCAAACAGCAGCCCTGGGAAGCCTGTCTGGAGAATGCAGAAGGCACAACTCCCTGAGTATAGGTCTGAAGCCTGCCTCTAGTAGCAGCTGGTACTGCAGAGAAGGGCGAACTGAAAATCGAAGGGCCGAAAGCATCCCCTTCTAAATCTGTACAGACTGCAGTCCCAAAACTAGCACGAGCGTTAGCTATTAGAGCCTGGTTAGCAATTGCAAGCGCCTGGGCTGCGGTGGGAGTTGCTGCTACCACAGCGCTACTGCCAGCCGCATACAGCGGACGCTCGGATGCAGAACCCAGGCTCTGTCTAGTCCTGGCCTCAACTGAATTATCCTCTTCGATCTGATTGTCAGCCTCATCCTGCACAGGTCGGCCATCTAAAGAAATGTTACTAAGAAAAGAGAGCGCAGCTTGTCTCCTACGAGGGTCAATGCGTTTCCGTGTATGTTCGATACTGGAATGCTTGATCTGAAGCGTGGTTGTGGATGTATTGCTTCTCATGGCAGCCGCCATGGTCCGCGTCCAGCGAGTCGAAGCCGCGAGCAGCGGTTTTGTCAAGATGTCATTAAAAGTGTGTACAGCCTGCCTATGTAGACAGCAAATGTAAAAGTCCTGTCTTTTAAATGCAAGCGTTAAACTGACTAAAAACAGGATGGTCACGTGTGTGCAGCCTGTGGTAGCAAGGAGAATGAACCAATAGTCTTTCAGTAATAGGCTACATGTGAAAGGGTTTCATGTATGTTTTTTCTTTTTCCTCGTGCCTCCCCCTTCGGACTACTTTGGACTTTATGGGTGCGTTCGTAACAAAATAGGAACTGAGATTTTACCAAACGCTAGGGGGAAATCATCCACTTCCAATAAATTAGACAGACATTAACCAAGCTTATTACACGTGTACAGTTATTACACACTTATACTTATTACTCTGTACGTTCTTCAATAATCTTAAAAAATATATAAATATAAAATGTCATGTAAAATGATTTGTTGTAATTTCAAGATGTAGCTAAATGTTGATTTTGCATGTTACATTTGACATAAAACACATGTAATCGATGTTCCAATAGACATTTCAAGTTCAAAGTTCAAATTCAATTGAGTTTATTGGCAAATTACCAAAAGATGCAGATGTTTTATGTACAGTGAAAATGTTGTACCACGGCTCCAGCAATACAGTAATAATTAAAAGGCTCAAGAGAAACACAAGGTTTATTAGTAAACATTAAAAAGGTTTAAGCAAAATGTAACATCTTATATACAGTTCGTACATGTAAACAGTAGCCATAAAATTATACTGTACAAATAAGGTGCGGTAAATTATTAATGAATAGTGTTTATTGAATGGTAATATGCAACTGTTTCAACCTCCTTGAACAGGGCCATTAGGAATTATTACCCAATTAAATTGACAGTCCCACCTAGTTGACTATAATGATTGAAGTCAATGTCTCTGCCAAAGCTATAATGGCCTTTTAGGCATTTGAGTCCTCGTTCATTAATGTCTATGCTTCAGGAATGTCTGGCTTAGGAAAGGTGTCAGGTGGCTCAGTGGTTAGGGCGACAGACTTATTATCTGAAGTTTTAATTCCTGTCCAAATGTTGTTGTGCCCTTGAGCAAGACACCTTACTCCAAAGTTGGGAAAAGGGCTGCTCAATGGCAACAATCAAACAGGAAAATTTGAGATGAACACATCTCTATTGAACTGTTGCTACTGAATGTTTTTTTAACATACAGGTAATCAGATGTTTATCTAAAATGTTATTATATGTTTGAGATCCTCTGATGGGACATGCTAGGGGGCACATCTGATTAATTTAGACTGCACAGTAATGATCACACTAATTATTATTAACTGATATAGCCCCACATTATACTAATTCAGTGTTAAGGGATTAATGCACTAAGAAATATTGTAAGAATATTTTGCAATTGATTGTTATAGCCACACAGTAAAAAATACAAATATTTACATTTGATTATTTATTTGATTTGACATGGTTGAGGCCGCAGATGAATTGTCATATATCAAAATAGGGTTGTGAACCAAGAACGTTTGGGAGCCTCAGGACTGCACATAAATGATTGTTGTTTGGATAATTTTTATTTTTTTTCCAGGGGAGGGACAGATTGTTGGGATATTGATTGTGTCAGCCTCACGACAGCCTGCTACCACATAATAGGAGGAAAGATAAATTGGATGGGGAAACCATGTCTTTTTATTAAAATAAATAATTCTTACATCTTACAAAGGAGATATAGGAGATATACCCTGATCAGCCATAACATTATGACCACCTGCCAAATATTATGTAATAGGATGCAGGTTAGGATGCAGGCTATTGGCCAGCCTGCTAGCCTAGTAGAGTTGGCCACTAGCATAGGCAATGAGGTGAGTTGAGTTTTCCCCATTGAGACTGTCTGTGACTGTACTTCGATCCAGTTTGAGTAAAGCTAAACAAGGTGGTGTTCACCTTACTAATCTTACTAAAATAAAGCCCTCAACCATTTCTGTCACAAATGGTCATGAAATATATGCAGCTTAATCAAACACATTTTATAGCTACTATCTACAGGCCACATACACAATGGGTCCTATCTTGCACCCAGCGCAATTTACTTTTTTTACACCGACGCATAATATATCATTCCTAATTTGCACCCGACGCACAGTGGACTTTTCCCTCCACAGACTCGGGTCAGTAAATTAGGGAATGAATTTAGAGGGAAAGAGGAGGCATTTTTTGCAGTTTCAGAAAACAATTCTGCCACAGACCAGGAAAACCTAGTCTGCGTCTCAACATGCATAGTATGCATACTACATAGTATGCCAGACAACGATTCATGTGTCACAAATCATAGTTTCGGACATTCTAATGTCAAAAGTCTACTACGTCCGGGGGATTTTCGAAGTATGCAACCCTGCATGCTTTTTGGGCTGATATTGTCGCAATCCTTTGCGACACAGAATAGGAGGGGTTTCCTGAAGTCGGTCCTTCTTTGGCAGTGTGTAATGTAAGTATCCAAAAGTTAGGTAATAATAAACGTGTCATTATATGAGTTTTTTTGTTATTGTACCAATATTATTACATTTGAAATGAAATACGAACAGGTTATGCCAAATGTTTAATGTTCAAACTTTTAGTATGTAGTAGGCCTAGTAGTATGCATATTGAGATTCAGCCCTAGGCTGAGTCTGAATATGCATGCTACATATCAAAAGTACGTACTGCGCAGGTGACTTAAAGACTAATACTTTTGAAAAGCTCCAGTCTGGGTTTAGACCCTATCAAATAACTTAGACTGCACTTGTGATGGTGATAATGACCTCCAAGTACCATTCGACCAAGGCTGTGCTTCTCACTTGTTTTGCAAACACCAACACCGACAGGGGTTCAGACCCACATGATGCACACCACCTTCTAGAACATTGCAGGTTATATAGACCCCTGATTACAAACCACCCACATGTGTGGAAGTTAATCACCTATATCTTGCTTATTATGCTATACCCACGAGTAAACAACCTATACCCTGAGTGTCCAGAAGGTGGTGTCAGCATCCCATAATACATAAGTCAAATATTTACACATATGTTAATTCAAGTCTCTTAAAGGACAATTCCAGCGCAAAATGAACCTAGGGGTTGTTAACACATGGGTACTGAGTCGACCGTTCTCTGGGATATGTTTTCATGCTAATCGAATTTGTGAACTGATAATTACCTTATAACGCTAGTTGTGAGGGCACGAATGAAGTAAAAAGAAATCGCTATTTTATTCCACTACCAAGGCATCAAAATAGAAATTGTCAAAAAAAGTACAGTGCCTTGCGAAAATATTCGCCCCCCTTGAACTTTTCGACCTTTTGCCACATTTCAGGCTTCAAACATAAAGATATGAAACTGTAATTTTTTGTGAAGAATCAACAACAAGTGGGACACAATCATGAAGTCGAACGAAATTTATTGGATATTTCAAACCTTTTTAACAAATAAAAAACTGAAAAATTAGGAGTGCAAAATTATTCAGCAAAATTATTAAGTTAATACTTTGTAGCGTCACCTTTTGCTGCGATTACAGCTGTAAGTCGCTTGGGGTATGTCTCTATCAGTTTTGCAAATCGAGAGACAGACATTTTTTCCCATTCATCCTTGCAAAGCAGCTGGAGCTCAGTGAGGTTGGATGGAGAGCGTTTATGAACAGCAGTTTTCAGTTCTTTCCACAGATTCTCGATTGCATTCAGGTCTGGACTTTGACTTGGCCATTCTAACACCTGGATATGTTTATTTGTGAACCATTCTATTGTAGATTTTGCTTTATGTTTTGGATCATTGTCTTGTTGGAAGACAAATCTCCGTCCCAGTTTCAAGTCTTTTGTAGACTCTATCAGGTTTTCTTCCAGAATGGTTCTGTGTTTGGCTCCATCCATCTTCCCATCAATTTTAGTCATTTTCCCTGTCCCTGCTGAAGAGAAGCAGGCCCAAACCATGATGCTGCCACCACCATGTTTGACAGTAAGGATGGTGTGTTCAGGGTGATGAGCTGTGTTGCTTTTAAGCCAAACATAACATTTTGCATTGTTGCCAAAAAGTTCGATTTTGGTTTCATCTGACCAGAGCACCTTCTTCCACATGTTGGGTGTGTCTCCCAGGTGGCTTGTGGCAAACTTTAAATGAAAGTTTTTATGGATATCTTTCAGAAATGGCTCTCTTCTTGCCACTCTTCCATAAAGGCCATATTTGTGCAGTATACGACTGATTGTTGTCCTATGGACAGACTCGCCCACCTCAGCTGTAGATCTCTGCAGTTCATCCAGAGTGATCATGGGCCTCTTGGCTGCATCTCTGATCAGTCTTCTCCTTGTATGAGCTGAAAGTTTAGAGGGACGGCCGGGTCTTGGTAGATTT
>JACXGM010039340.1:0-10607 GCA_016801145.1 Umbra pygmaea
TCGCCCATTCATTCACTCGCCCATTCATTCACTCGCCCATTCATTCACTCGCCCATCCATTCATTCACTCATTCATACAGCAACGGCGGTGTCAGCCATGGAAGGTGCCAGCCAGCTTGTGTTGCTCATGGACACCTCGACATTTGGTCAGGAGGACCCGGGGATCAAACCACAAACCTTCCGGTTGCTGGACAACTGACAGCCACTGCCGCCCTCTGAGCCACTGCTGATTGTGCGCTATGCTAAGCCGGATTACTTTTACACGGTGTGCTGTGCTAAACCCTGTCCTCCACAAAGTGTGCTGTTTGTGCTGAATTAAACCTGATTAGTTCTATAAGGGGTGCTGTGCTAAGCTTGAGTAGTTCTTTAAGGGGTGCTGTGCTAAACCCTGTCTTCCACAAAGTGTGCTGTGTGTGCTGTGCTAAACCTGATTAGTTCTATTATGGGTTCTGTCATTTGTACCATGTGTGCTGTGTCAAGACTGTGTTGTGTGGAACCTCACCAGTCTCTATATATGTGATATGCAAGTTCTAGACCCTACATATTGATGTTTATGTTCCAAAGTGTGGAGAAGGTTTTGCTCTGGTCATAGCCTCATACGCTTGGCCCATGTCCCGGGCTTGTTAACATGTGAATTCCTTTAATAGACCAAATGATTTGTATGCTTGTGTGTGGTTGGGTGTCTTAGCCTTCCGACTACCAGACCATCCGGGATACCAAAGGTGGTGGCAGCAGTCACGGTATCGTACTCTATCAAGTTATTTATCTGCCTACTGGTGGTTCTAGGTTTTTTACAGTATATGTATGTCACGATTGTCTGGGCAAGGTTTGAAGCGATCGCAGCAGGAGTTTATATGTATGTTTAGCTTCAGTGTCTATGCCACTGTGAGAGCATAAGTATTCTGCTTTATATATATATTACTTTCGCAAGGCACTGTATATGATGTAATAAATAAAATTACTGGCTATCATTTGTTTTAGCATTGTTGTTGATTATTTTATGCTCTGCTTCGCATGTTATTCACAATTTAGACTATATTAAACAAATTAATTTGTTGTGTAGCAAAATAAATAATTCCATAATATTTGTGATTGAATTTACAAAGAAATATCAAATAATACATTTGCTTTGTAGCGCATTGTGCGACTCACCTTCCGTGTCACCTGCAACTATCAACTATATTTTGTACTAATGCCATTAATGAGAATGGCAGGTGTTAGATAGTAAACTGCAAGAAATTGACTGACATACGCCCTGATTACTACAGTAGCTCAACTTGTATTGTAATGATCAGTTATAACAGTGTGTTTATTCCTTTGAAAAACCAGAATCAAATCCCAATTTGTACTTTTCTGTTTGTAGTTGTGTTGAAATATGGGCAACACTACATTTGTAAGTTCCAATGTATTTAACTATCCTGGTCCGTTATTTAATGTAAAATTTTCATCATGTAATGGATACCCTTTGTTTTTTGTAAATGATCATCATGTGATAAATGTTGCATCAATGCCATCAGACCAAGCCATTTGCCAATGAGAACATCCAATGGCACATTGGCTTTTTTCCAAGCTAAAAGCTTTACAGTTTTATTCCCGTATATCACTCTAAAACTAAAGCACCATTGTCCCAAGTTTAATTTACATTTTTGGATTTCAAAACTTTCTGCCTGGCATGGGACTCCCTGAACAACCTATTCCTATTTATTTGGTGTAACCCACTCAGCTATCCAGTCAATGAACACATCTGGGGACAACCTCTATCAGTATCTGACAAGCCATATTTATTTCGGAACAGCAGGAGGCAGTTGTGAAATCAAGGCCTTGAGAAATCGAATCCTTTTTCAGTCCAATTTGATGAAACACTCATATGCTTCCGAAAGTGTTAATTTCCCATCACTAGGCACAGTATAAATAGAATAATGCCCAAAACAAGAAAATAACTTGTGTGACACGGCAGCAATATTAACTTGGGTATAACGTAGCGAAACACTAACATGCAGCAGCATGGCAGACTGACAGGTACAATGACGCACACACCTGGGAATGAACAGAGGTTTTATAGAGACAGGTACAATGAGATATAAAACAGGTGTGTGGGCAAAAATATGGATAGGGGACCTGATGCGACTATGAGAGGACTATCCGAAAATGAGTCCATGGAAAAAAAACTCAGACTGAGGAGATATTTACAATTGTATGTATGCAAAGCCAGGTACAAAAATATTTGAACATTAACTAAATTGTCATTATTTCAGCTGTCTACCACAGCATATTAGCTTTAATCCGAGGATATTGTATCCAAATCAGGACCAAATCTGTACTTTTTATATCAACATCCTGTGGACAGATGAGAGAACCTGTACCGGAATGATGGGAATGAACTGCTCATGATCATAAGCTAACCACCTCACCTCCAAAGCATGGTGGATGTAGTGTTATGGTATGGGCATGTTTGGCTTCCAATTGGTTCCCTTGTATTTATTAAAGGCCTGGCAGAGCATCACCCAGAAAGAAACACAGCATCAGGTGATGTCTGTGGCTTCCAGAATTTAGGCAGTTTATTGACTGCAAAAGATTTGCAACCAAGTATTAAAACTCACAATTTAATTAATAGGTTTATTTGTCCAATTAATACTGATCCCCTAAAATTGGAGGATTATTTTAAAATGGTTGTAGTTTTTACATGGATCACAATAATTCAGACAAATGCAAGTCTGCACTTAAAGCACAATTTGATTGTTACCTTTCAAATCTATTGTGGTGGTGTACAGAGCCAGAAATATGACAATTGTGTCACTACAAATATTTTTGGGACCTGACTCTATGTATGATGTAAGCCACTACTAACCATTCTCCATCCTGAGGTCATCTGTAATTAATAGAGTTGATTAAAAAACGTGTAAATAAAATGAATGTAAACATCCTAAACATATCAGAACAGTCAATACAGTCAAGGCTTAGGGATATTAAAACGCTTCTTACCCAGCTGTTGTTTAAATTTGCCTATAATCTCACCTGCAGATTCAAAATAATTAGCTTTCATTAGTGTAAACACATTAATCCCCTGCAAATGTAGTATAATATCCTGTGTCCATTTAATATAACAATTGTGTGAATCAACAACAAAGGTCGAAAAAAGCAATAGAAATGTATACATTATTATCTTTATTACCTTTCTTTTTATGTACCCAGTAGAGTGCCAGAGATAACACAATCACAGTGATGGCTCCCAAAGTGTATAATACAATGACCCACTGTCTACATGGAGTTGTGTTAATCAATTCACCTAAACAGACAAATTAATGAATTATACATCAACAACAGGGTTTATAAAAATATCACACAGCAAGGAAAGTGTATTTTAGGTACAAAACGGCATCTTCTTTAATGTTGTCTTAACACATTTCTTTTAAATATACTGTATACTGTACATTAAAAGGCAAAATCCAAAACAAAAAAGCTGTTTTTCAGAACTAGATGTTTTTGCTGTAGTTATATTGAAACGAGTCCTTTCAGGTCTTTCTTTAAGATAGTTTGTTACAAATGTCATATTTTCAGAGGTTTAAGTACAAAATCAAGTTTGTTGCTGCTTCTGTCTGTCACTACTCAAGAAGAAAACACTCCATTTGAGATGTGTGCATGCCCCCTCAAAGGTTAATATAAAAGAATGTGGCTACAGGTGTTTGAGAGTTTTGTAGGTACAGTAGTGGATCTCATTCAAGTTACAGTCGTATGCAAACGTTTAGGCACCCCTGACAATTTCCATGTTTTTCATTTATGAATAATTGGTGACTGGGATGTCCATTCCAGAACATTCTACTTGTTCCTCTGCATAAATGCCAGAGTAGATTTTGAGCAGTATTTTAGGTTGTCTTGTTGAAATATCCTTTAACTTTGTGAGTGATTCCTCCACATTATTCTCAAGTCTCTGCAGATATTGAGTGGAATCCCTGCAACCCTCAACTTTAACAAGATTCCCAGTACCGGCACTGGCCACCAAGCCCCAAAGCATGATGGAACCTCCACCAAATTTTACTGTGGGTAGCAAGTGTTTATCTTGGAATGCTGTGTTTTTTACTGCCATGTATAACGCCCCTTGTTATGACCAAATAGCTCCATCTTTGTTTCATCAGTCCATAGCACCTTTTTCCAAAATGAAGTAAGTTTGAGGAAATGTGTGTTTGCATACCTCAAGCGACTCTGTGGCATGTTTATAGAAAAGGCTTCTTCCGCAACACGTACAGCTTCTACTTGTGCAAAATGTGCTGAATTGTTGAACGATGCACTGTGACACAATCTGCAGCAAGATGATGTTGTCGGTCTTTGGAGGTGGACTGTGGGCTATTTTTGACCATTCTCACCATCCAAATTCACCAAACCAATAGAGATTGCTAAGACATGTGACCAAGGGGGCGGCAACGTCATCAAAATGCAAAGAATTAGGGGTATGTTTGGCCAGTTTACATGGGCTGGCATAGCAGGCTAGTGTTCTGGCATGAAAATAATGAAAACTTAGCGTGAAAAACAGAATCCTACAAAATGCAGCAGGCTGAAGCAAACATTTCGGACCATACCGCCTAAAACTAAATCCTAATGCAAAGCCGAGATATGACGAGAAAATAGGACGGGATTCTTAAGAGCATAGTGACTGGTCAAGGGCCGGTGGGACGTCAACATGTCGGCTGTTGCCCAATTTCCAGCACCCATACATACAACTACATGATATTAAGTGCTAATCAAGGTTCAAATTACTTGGGAGCTCACATGATAGCAGTAAAATCATACACCTGTGGGGGTCTCTAAAAATCATCAGCACTATATTATTTAGATCACAAAAAATGCACTTTTTCCTGCAAACAGCCTAAAAGAAACATGTTTTCCAAAAGAATACATTAGGTTTATGCTATACTGTTGAGCGCATATTGCGATGGGTGTGTTTTTAATCATGTTATACATCGGTTGCTGCTTGTTGTAAAGTCAAATGTTATTTAAATACCAAAGGATACAAAACCACTTAGAAGAGCCCATTCTTTGCCACGAGGACAACAAAATCATACCATCAGTATAGCAACATGGTGATATAAGGTGGTTTGTAATTATTGTTGTTTCTCTACTCCTGTATTAATAAACGTTGAACTCAAATGAATGAATTCCAATGTTAGGCAATTTATTTATCTACACATGCCGCGGCTACTTTTTTTAATAGACCCCCACAAAGATGAAATCATAATTCGAACCCCGGTGTTAATGCATACACACACAAAGTTTTCAGTAACTTCAAGTCGCTGCAGCAGGCAGGCCCAGGTTTTTTGTACAGATGGATGGGTCCAGGACCTTGAGATTGTAAATGTGGGGAAGAAAACTGTTGTCGTTCAAAGGAATGCTAATGTTTTAAGCACCACATTCCTCGCTCCCTCATCTATTTGCATGCATTCAGAATTAAACAAAACAATGTAACTTAGTAAGACAAACACATCATGCATAAGTTAAATGGTAAATTGTGAAAACTTTGACTCGTTTACTGGTCTTACTAAATGCGCTTTCTAGTAAAACACTGTTGGAGCTATTGGTGCATGAGCCTGTTGAATAAAAGATATTAAGACTGCCGCAGATTCCCAAAATGCTTTGCGGGAATATGTCATGATGATGACACATTAGCAATCTCTATTGTGTGTTCCAATTAATCAGTGCTAGGTAGTTACATGTATTCAAATCAACAAAATGACAAGGGTGCTTAAATTTTTGCACTTGTCTAATATTGTTTTGATGCATATTGCACATTTCCTGTTAATCCAATGAACCTCATTTCACTACCAAAATATTACTGTGTCCTTCAGTTATTTGATAGATCAAAATGAAATTGCTGATCCAAACACCCAATTATTTATAAATGAAAATCATGGAAATTGTCAGGGGTGTCTAAACCTTTGCATACAACTGTAAGATTGCATAAGCATAGCTTTAGTATGTCCAGCATTGTTAATGTTTATAGTTAACATTAGCTAAATTATAGATAAATTATAAGCTAAATCATTTTTCATATTTGTACAATGTTATAACTGGATTACGTTGTTATACATTTTCAATAGCATTAGTTGTTACATCTACACCATACATAAGAGCATACTCTACTGTTAATAAACCATTTTATTAAAATCCCATTTTGGGATGGATGTATAATATTTTACTTGTGTTTACATAATCTATGTATAAGTAAACTCCCTACCATTCATCACTTAGCCATCAAACACCAGTTTTCTGGGACACGTTTTGCCTCAAAATCACCACTTTTAAAACAAGGAGGCCAAAAATCAATGACTGAATCCTTAAACCTACACTATGTAACATTTACAAAAAATAGCATAGCATGGATCGGAGTGGAAACACGAGAAGAGATTGTCCGTCAGTCACCTTTTTGGATGTATGCATACTTAATCATTATTGTCACATTTTAATTATGTATCTCATTTAAAACATCAGCATGCTCTTCCTCCGTGAGCGTATAGTGACGTTTACCTTCTGAACTAAAATAAATACAAAAATTATGTTTTGAACTACACCCGGAATTCCAGAAAATTTTGGACATTTTCTAAATTTGAATAAAATAAAAACTAAGAGACTTTTAAATCACATGAGCCAATTTGCAATTCACAATAGAACATAACAAATGTTTAAATATATATTTTTCAGTTTATCCACTAAATGAGCTAATTTCAAAGTTGATGCCTGCTATAGGTCTCAAACATATTGGCATGGGGGCAAAAACTGGCTGAAAAAGCAAGAACTTTGGAAAAGACTCAGCTGAGAGAACATCTAGAAACTAAATAAGGTAATTCATATAAGGTCTGTAACATGATTAGCTATAAAAGGGATGTCTTGGAGAGGCAGAGTCTCTCAGAAGTAAAGATGGGCAGAGGCTCTCCAATCTGTAAGAGAATGCATGCAAAGATTGTAAAATACTTTAAAAACAATGTTCCTAAACCTCAAATTGCAAACGCTTTGCAAATCTCATCATCTATAGTGTATAACATCATCAGAAGTTTCTGAGAAACTGGAGAAATCCCCATGCGTAAGGGACAAGGCCCAAGACCTTTATTGGATGCCCATGGTCTTAGGGCCCCTTAGTCGACACTGCATCACTCATCGGCATGATGGTGTCAATGACATTACTAAAGCGACGTGCCCACTACCATGTGGAATTGTGAAAGGCACGATTCCGCCAGGTTCTAGATGCTGTTCCTTTCATCTGGAACTGGAACTTTTCGACTGGTTCTTGCATGCCGACAGCCTCATCTGGAAGCTTTTGCTGGCGGCGTGCTTGGGACGAGTTCATCCCTGGTTCCACTTGGGTAAAAAACGTAGATGTGATGTCATACTACTGTTTTGGTTTTGGACTTCTACCCGCACTATATTTAAAGTACCAAACGTGCAGGTAGTTATGGAAAGTGTAGCCATTGCTCCCCTAACACGGACATATCATTCATTACCAAATATGAATTGCCCTTTCTAAAAAGTTCATAAAATACCCTTAATGTAATACTGTTGTCAAATTTTTTATACAGTAAAATAGTGTGTGTTGTGTATGCCTCCGTTTTTAGCTTATGTTAAAATTGCAGGATTTCTCTTTGTCCGCGAATCATATTTAGTACAAAACGTGTAGGTATTTATGGAAAGTTTAGTCTGGAGTACCGCAATAAACTAGTTCGAATAAAGTATTGATGTGAATTAAGTCTTCACCATTGCTCCCGTAACACGGACATATCATTCCTTAATAAATATCAATTGCCCATTCTAAATAGTTCATAAAATACCCTTAATGTAATACTGTTGTGTACTTTTCTAAAGTAAAAGAGTGTGTGTTGTGTATGCCTGCGTTTTTAGCTTATGTTCAAATTGCATGATTTCTCTTTGGCCGCAAATCATATTTTAACTGGATATCTGTAGACATTTAAAAAGTGAATACAGAGTAAAATAAGAACTTAAGCAACTCAAAATCCACGATGTCCTGCATATTTGTAAATGCACACTTCTTTCTCAACTTCTGGCTCCCGTGCTTCACAAATCACTCTGGATGCACATAATTTGACAGTCTTTAATCTGAAAAATCGTGTGTCCTCCAGGCAAAAGAGGAGGAGACCTTCCATCGTGTAATCAGCATTCAGTTCAAAAAACAGCAGCTCTGATTGTATGGGGGTGCATAATTGCATACAGTATGAGCAGCTTGCATGTTTTGGAAGGCACAATGAATGGTGAAAGATATAAAGGTTTTAGAGCAACACATGTTCTTTACTTCCAGAAACCACTGTCGGTAAACTCAATCTGCCGTGCCATCTGCAGATGCCACCTAAAGCTCTATCATTCAAAAAGGAAGCCATATGTGAACATGGTCCAGAAGCACCGTCGTGTCCTGTAGGCCAAGACTCATGTAAAATAAACTATTTCAAAGTGGAAAAGTGTTCTATGGTCTGACGAGTCCAAATGTGACATTCTTGTTGGAAATCACTGACACCGTGTCCTCCGGGCAAAAGAGGAGTGAGACCTTCCATTGTGTTATCAGCATTCAGTTCAAACGCCAGCATCTCTGATGTATGGGGATGCATAAGTGTATACGGTATGAGCATCTTGCATGTTTTGGAAGGCACTATGAATGGTAAAAGATATAAAGGTTTTAGAGCAACAAATGTTCCTTTGTTTGTAGATGGCGGACTAGGCTGGAGCATGTAAGGCTGGAGCATGTAAGGGCGCAAGACAAACATTAAGACAAGCATTGAGATAAAACTTAAATAAATAAAGACACAGCAATAGTAGCTATTGTATTCAAAATAATTAAACAAGCTGGACAATAACAAGAAAGAAATTAAGAAGATAGAGCGATTTATTGACAAATATTACGTAAATAAGCATCTAACAACTATGGCTGAAAGTAAATGTAAACGAGATTCTTCGACAGACACGGACGACATTCTATTTACACCACCGGGAACGGTAAGGGCAGATTTGGATGTAATAAAATCAATTAACGATAAATTGGGCATACTCGAATTGGTTAGTAAAGATATAAAAGCACTAAAAGAAAGTCTCGAAATGAATGACGAGAAAACGGCGTGGTTGGAGAAAGACAAATAAATTAAATATATCTGTTAACAACATGACAACCGATATCACTGAACTAAAAAAGGAGAACAAACTTTTGAAAGAATCATTGCTGGATATACAAACTAGATCAATGAAAAATAATATTGTACTTACAGGTATCAAATAGAAAGAAGGAGAGGTTATTGAGGAGGTAATGGGTGATTTTCTCCAAACAGCGCTTAAAATCCCACGCGAAACTGTTGATTTGATAAAGTTTGAACGTGTTCACCGTTTCGGACAAAGGAACCAGAAATACGAACGTCCTATCGCTGCTAAATTTGCAAATTTTAAAGATAAAATCAACGTTAACTACTTGGGGAGCACCATACCGGCGGCGGTAGGTTTCTGCCCCCCCCCCACCCCCCAAAACTGGTTCACAAGTCCAAACAATCACAGTTCACAAGTCCTATTTCTAGGTTATATATACATGTTATATATCTACATAAAGCTTAGACACTCAGGAATGTAGCAAATGTCACCATTCTACAGTAGCTATATCAAAAATAATAATTTCCCCTCATAATGTGAGCTACGTGCCTTGTACACATGTGCCTCAAATTAAATGGAATGTAAAACTAGAAACAAGGCTAACACCATCATTTATTGGGTTATATATACATGTATTATGTCCTTAAAGCATAGAATGTTGGGGTTCTAGCAAATATCTCGGTTTTAAAATGGCTATGAAAACGAGATAATTATTAATCATAATGTGACGTAAACAGCCAGTACCAAAAGCTGTTAGCTGGTTTACTCAACTAGCTGTTTTTGTACCTAAAACTAAATTGAATGGCAAAGGGAAAACACGGCTAGCACCCTCATTGTTTAGGTTATAAATACAAGTAATATATCTCCTTAAAGCTTAGAATGTTGGGGTTCGAGTAGAAATCTCGGTTTTAGTGTAGCTGTAAAATTAAAAATGTTATGGCTGCGAGTTCCAACTGCACATTACGAAAACAGTAAAGCGTTTTTTTGTCTTCTAAAAAAAATCTAAATGCCAACTAGAAACACAACTACCACGCACATTTTTTAGGATATATATAAAAGTCTTATATGTTCTTAAAGCTTAGAATCTTGGGATTCTAGCAAATATCTCGGTTTTAGTGTAGCTCTAAAACTCACAACGTTAGACTACTTAATGTCAGATACGCGTCTTGAAAACAATCACATTATACTTAGGAAATACAGGTTACCACACGTCACTTATGTTAAGATTTTAGTACAAAATATTTTACTTACGGTCATAAAATCCTTCTTTTTGGTCATCAAAGGATCCCAGTAATGACTTAAAGCATAGTTTTCCCAGGTAAAATCCATCTTGAATGTAAAAATAGCATTTTCTTACCGGACTTTTAAATCTACTCATAAATAAATGAAAAACCGAGTGTATTTTCCATGCACTTCTGAACTAAAGACGGATGTAAAAAGTGTCCAAAAGCTTAACAATTTTGGCATATACGTCATCCTTATGA
>JACXGM010039341.1:0-10607 GCA_016801145.1 Umbra pygmaea
TGTGTGTGTGTGTGTGTGTGTGTGTGTGTGTGTGTGTGTGTGTGTGTGTGTGTGCGCAGGAGAGAGAGAAAGGCAGAGAAAGACCTTAGTTCCTGGAGGTCCTCTCAAGCCAGGAAGTCCCATCATGCCTAAGTCCCCTTTCTCTCCCTGGAACCAGAAGATAAGGTAAGATGACTTGTAAGAAACCCTAAATTAACCATCTTAATTAGAGGACTAAATGTAAACACCTTGGGTCCCTCTAGTCCAGGCCATCCAGCTGGTCCCACTCTGCCTGGTAGCCCAGGAGGTCCTGTATGACCCTGCAGGACACATAACGGACACATAACGGACACATAACGGACACATACCTAACACATAACGGCACCTTAATGAAGCTGCATTTCCCCGAGGAGGGGTGTGACCAGGGATACGTTTTGAGACATGAGTCAGGATGCAATCTGCTGCATCAGAGCTAAAACAAGTTCACTTGTATGAACATAATAAATTAAAATAATAACTCATGTCCCACTGCAGAAGAACTTTGTAGTGCTTAAACTACTGTAGTCATATTCAAGCAAATTACTGAAGCTAAATATTTCAAAGCCTACTATCGTACATGCTTTAGATGTTAAACATGTCCCAAGGCTGACAAATACTGAAAAGAAATAATCTCAAAGGCAATTAATAGCTGCAACTAAAAGGCTCATGTTTTATTTAGTCGATGATAAATTAAATGTCTTGTAATTCAACATTTTAAAGTGTTCAGAGTGAATTTGCTCTTTGCAACAAATATGGAGGAGTCTCTCAAAATGACTCTCTGACATTATGCGCTGTGTGTGTGTTTGTGTGTGTGTGTGTGTGTGTGTGTGTGTGTGTCTGTGTGTGTCTGTGTGTGTGTGTGTGTGGATGTACAGGGCTAATGTCTTAGTGATTTATCATAGAGAACAGAAGCACTCAGGGAAATTAGAACTTTGCAGGACTGCAACCGTAAGCTGGATCCTGTACGAACACGCACGTGCACACAAACACGTGCGCGCACGCACTGACAGGATCAGTATTTGAAGGACACGAGATGGAAAGAGACACTAATACACTTTAATACACCAGGAACAGTGGGGTGACAGAAGGAGAGATGGACAGAGACACTAATACACTTTAATACACCAGGAACAGTGGGGTGACAGAAGGAGAGATGGACAGAGACACTAATACACTTTAATACACCAGGAACAGTGGGGTGACAGAAGGAGAGATGGACAGAGAGAAGAACGGATGGTAAGCAAGGAATGAGGTGACAGAGGACATCACACACCAAGGACGCTGGCTGGATCAGGTAAGCCAGAGGAGGAGCATCTCACCTTTGACCCTGGTCGCCCGATCTCTCCCTGGAGGAAACGACAAGGATGAGGTGGTGTGTTCATTAGTACTCAGAGAGTCTTTCAAGGTTTACGGTAGTAGGTCACACTTTACATTCCATCTCGTTACACACACACACACACACACACACACACACACACACACACACACACACACACACACACACACACACACACACACACACAATAGTTCACAATGTTCACCTTGTCTCCCTTCGGTCCCTGTAGGCCTGGTGTTCCACTGTAACCCTAAAAAATATACAGACCAAATGTGTAAACAGTGTACGCAATAATAATGACACACATATGCTCACACAAACACACACACAAACAAACACACACACACGTATGGTCACACAAACACACACCTCGGGGCCAGGTGGTCCAGTGGGCCCCGGTTCGCAGCTAGAGGTTACAGGGACGTGTTTGGACCTCTGCTCTTCCTCCTGTCCTCCACCCCCTCGCTCTAATGATGAGAACTCAACCTTCAGCTGTGTGACGGCAGAGAAAAGCAGAGGGCTGTCAGGTGGCTCAGTGGATGGGGAGTCAGACTTGCAAACGGAAGGTTGCCAGTTCGATTCCCGAGTGCTCCTAATATCACAGTGCCATTGAGCATGTGCTGAATGTAAAATAGGTCTAGCCTGGGTCCCTCATCACAAACTGTGGTGTTTCTGTGAAATTTCTCAATTTCCATAAAAAAAGTATTGGATGAACAAAGCCTTTAGTCGCTGCATGATATGCACGCATAGGGATTGATGATGTAATACTAGAAGCTTTTTTTGTGTATGTGTGTGTTTGTTAAAATCTCACCAGAACCTCTCGCTTCCAGAGCATTGGAGGAGGGGGGAGGAGGGGGGGAGGGACCAAGACGCAGCAGGGGTCAACCCTTATTGGCTCATCCAAGGACCTGAGGGCTGAACAACAAGTCACACAACCAATAACAGCCAGTGAGAAATCAGAAAAATGCTAATACCTGATTGATAAGCATTGTGTGTGTGTGTGTGTGTGTGTGTGTGTGTGTGTCTACTTTTGCATAGCAGTTATTTGATTTGCTGTATTTTGGACAATGTTACTGGACACATGGTCTTTTATTATTCCATGGATCCTCCACACCTTGATTACAATCCCAAAACTCCACATTGCTTTGTCCAATAACCTTCTAATTCAGTGTCACTTTCCTATACTAACAGAGTAGCTTGTCAGGTGGACTGGTGTTTTTGTGACCACCTGCATGCATGACCATCTTACCTGGAGCTGAGAACACGTGATCTGTGTGGTGATAGGACGACAGGGCCCATATCTGGCAGAGGAGGAGCTGAAAGTACAGTACAACCCAAGACACCTCCATACTGCTGCTGTTGGCATACATACGGCCGCACAAACACACACGCGCGCGCACACGCACACACACACACACACACTAGGTAGTTATGGAGCCACGTGGTGTTATCCCGCTCCTTTGCGGATGGACTCCAGCTTTCTGGAGCAGATGCAAATACAGCTGAAAGACGCGAGCCAACACTTCTGCTGCGACCGAATTAGCCCTCCAATGCGTTTGTCTCTTTCTCTCTCAATTATTTGTATTTCTTTAATTTATAGTGCTTTTTTCAATTTACGACATTGCTGTAGAGTGACAAAAATACACAAGTGTTATAGCCTATTTTAGAAGAAATGCATTTCAGTAAAATGTGCACTTTCCTCTTTCCCTTCAAGGTTCTATTTTTCGACCCGCACGTCTCTCTCCCTGGCACTGTTCATTCGTTCAATATAAACCCTACAATTATGACAAACTCAGGCAAAATCTATGCCTATGCGTTTCCCGATACTTGGGCGATTTGAAAAACTACCGACGTTCTTTAATCCTGTTATTATTTTACCAAAAACAAATTAGCTATTTTCCCAGACAGCTATAGTATATGTTTATCCACGTGGATTATAAAACTGGCGCAGAATTAAGATGCACCACTTATTCATTTCTGCTTTAGATATATCTCAGCACGATTTGCAATTCATTTATATAATAATTATAAATGCATATAGGCCTAACTAGAGACGCGCTGCAGCAATGAGAAGGCAAGGGATGTCATGCGAGGGAGTGAACTTACATTGTCGGTATTCTCTTCTGGTCAGATGGTACTCGTCGACCACTGCAGAGCAAGACTTCGCAGGGAAACCTCTTTTAATTCGCGTGATATCCCCCGATGCATTGACCTCCCTGTCGATCGTCTTTTTTCGACATCAACCCCTAAACTATCGTAGCTCCAACCCTAGTAAATCGATCCGATTGACTTTTTTATCGGGTGCCTTATCTTCTAAAACCGCACAGTTGAATTACAAATGTGTACCTTCTATCTGTCGCAAAAGTGAGAAGATAACTCCCGACAGGAGACGAAAGACTTGAATACTGCTGGAAATCTGGCAACCGGACGCAACTCAACACACTACTAGGCATACCAATCTGCTTGTGGAAATGTAACATATGTCTAAATGACCTGTTTAGTCACTGCCACCTAGTGGACCAAATAATATAGTTCAGCCATATGAATTAGGGATCTTCCAGTTGGGTCTGCATAGCTGTCCACTCCGCGGTGGTGCTGAACGTGTGATTATTTCTCGGCTATTGTTGGTTTCAATGACGATGCATTTTTAACTGCCAATAAATATTTAAAAAATCGACAAACATCCTACGCTTTTTACCACAACGTTTCATACATTCTACATCTCTTCATATAGTTTCAGACTTCACCACTTGGATATCATCTCATCACAGGAAAATGTGGGTAAAATAGTTGTCTGTAAACCATTTGTAGAGAAATTGTACTTCTGTATCGAGTGAAATATCCCAATGGCTTTCAAATGACTTTCACAATTTAGCATACCTCTGAACCGACTCATCTGATTCACCCAGTCAAGGGTTTGATGAGTTGAATCAGGTGTGCTCGCTCTGGAATTATCCCACTGATACCATTTGCGCTCGTGAGGGGATGTCTAAGCGATTTAGACCTGTCCTACAGCCAGCAGACATGATTTTGTATATATTTATCAATTGTGTAATACAGAATTGAGCTGGACAAATGACATAAACCCGAACTTGAATTCTCTGTAAGAATTAAGGTAAAAGATGACAAAAAACAATATCTAAACTATGATCTCAATATGACAAGAAGGCGAGCAGAAACGAATGAACCGTGATATACACTGTAAAAAACAAAGACTATATCTACTCAATAAAACGCAACAGATTACATGCAATTTAATTGATTAAATGTAACTTAAGTTTGTTATTTACCCATAATAGTTAATTGAAATAATTATTTAATATTTAACTAATAAAATTGCTTGTAATCTGTTGCCATAACATTATTGAGCAGATATGGTGTATCATTTTTTACAGTGTACAATCTATGGAATGAACTAGGAATACAGCAATGAAACACGTCACAGTACAAGTGGACTATTGCGTAAACTCACTTCTCGTGATTGACCACTGTATGGCTTAAATTATGGCGAAATGTCAATTTCACAAATTCTGTGCAATTTTGCCATTAGTCGTGAAATGCATGCTCCCTCACAATACTGTGTTGAACGTTTCTTTGACATCTGTCAAAGTTCAGTTAATGAATGGCACCTGAGGTAAGTCATGCCATGCATGTCCATGTTGAAATATTAAATCTATGTATAGTTCATTGGCTTTTCCCCCAAATATGCCAGACGGAATTGATCACATGACCAAGAGGGAACATGTAGGGCCCAACCAGCTGGCAAGAAGGGGTTTTGCAAATTAATTTGCAAGTCCCAACCAGTTGACTACATACATAAAAGCGCGTGTTAAAACAGCCACCATATTAAAGAGACGCGTATTTTTGGAGTTAAAGTAACCTTGACACACCACAGCTCATTCCACAACGCAAATCTTTCTGTCCAGAAACATAGACATTTTTCTCTCATCCAGTGCCATATAAGTAAATTGCTGAATCTTTATACCGCCCCATTAGAAAATAGCGTGGCGGCTGTGGGCATCGTTTATTACTAACGTCATCAAACATAAATCACGTATAATTACAGTAGTTACAAATAGCAGTTAGGCTAAATTCAATATTTAAATAAATTAGACACATAACTGATTTCAAAGTTAGTTACTTCCATGGGTAAATTCACCAGGAATTCATAATTAAATGAAGAAGACATAAGACATATCCCGTCTGGCAAACACATTGATTGTATATTGCATATTCATATAGCCTAATCAAAATATTTCTTGATAATGGGCTATCTTTATATGCTGAGAAAATACAACATGGGGAAAATACATAAAAGGATAATATCAATATAGTAGGGTTCCTCATTTAACGAAAGTGTAAAACGGTTTTGCAGTCGGTAAAAATCAATTAAAACCTGTTTTTATTATTTTCATAAAAGGCTATAGGGATTCTGTCCCAAATCTCGCTTTTCCTTTGGTATGAGACGGGAGTCTTGCAAAATATTGATTATTTTTGTAATCTGAGTTGATTCCTACTTGAGTCGATACCCAGAAATGGGGTCGATACTCATAGAAGGATACTGGGAGTCGAGCGGGAAGGAGTCGACTAATCGATTCTTTGGGAGTCGACTCTCCACCTCTAGCCTCTACAGGTCTATTTGCGAAATCAGGCTGTCATCCAGGTGTTTGGGAAAATAACCATTAGTCGTTCGCTAGTGGACTCAAAATAAACCCTTAAGCTATAAAAGTGCGAGTGAAGCATAAATTACAGGACTAATGTATAAACCTGTCAAATAAATTATAGCCTACTACAATAGAGAGGAAGTGAGCAAGCAAGTGTTTATTCGTGCGGCTGCTGTCAGTTCATGGAGAGAAGGACAAACGGACAGACAGACAGAAAGACAGAGAGACAGACGGGGGGAGCGGGAGGGCGGGGAGTAGGTTGGGGCAGAGAGAGAATCGTGTGGTAACTATCAGAAAGACGTGAGGACTCGATACCGATGCGGCTAAATTCGTGTTGCTGAAACGCTTGCTGTGCTGTGAAGGACAACCGGAAATTTAGCTTTTTTGCAGTTTGTAATCCAAAAACCATACCAGTGCGAAAAGGCGATTACTTATGCAGTACTGCAAGCTAGCTCGATAGCTTCGTATTAAGGGATTGTTTGTGAACATATACGTTTAAAACAAGTAGTTTAAGAAGAGGAACTACAATAAAACGGTTGCCGGATCGATTTTTTCTAAATCTAATTTAACTGGTTTCTGGCTTTAATTACCTAAGCGGAGCTTATCTGAAACCGACAATCGTCTACTCTACTATCTCGCTTACAACGGCTGTCTGATAGGTGAAACAGACGCAGCACGTTGAAAATA
Organism: Umbra pygmaea; assembly: GCA_016801145.1. Lineage (NCBI taxonomy): Eukaryota > Metazoa > Chordata > Actinopteri > Esociformes > Umbridae > Umbra > Umbra pygmaea. The sequence continues at coordinate 6,706 of JACXGM010039341.1, forward strand.
CGGCAGTAATTATGTCGGGTAAATCTGTGAAAGACATTGACAGATATCAAGCTGTCCTCATCTCACTACTATCACGCGAAGAGAACAAATTCTGCGCGGATTGTGAATCTAAAGGTAGGTGTTATTGTACACCGGCTGTCTGTCCAAACTCCAGGTAGGCTATTAAAGTGCTGGGGTAAGACGTTTGTCTGCATGTGAATATAAATAACCTGTTTATTATAGACCATTTGTCTGATGTCCAAACCCCTGGTTACGGGGGTGGACAGGCACGACTGAATGGAAACTGACGACTCAACCTCCGCTCTCCCAGTTTCCCGGAACGCATCCCTGACTGATTTTTGGAGCAATATCAATATACTGCACTGCATCAGTCAATTATAGCGAACTTTAAAGTTTGTTACACAGATGGAGAGGGAGAGAGAGATTGGGCTTTGTTATTCACGACATTGCTGTACAAACTGTTCCTTTCTGGGAGCCTATCAGGGGCCCCAGAATATGAAGTCATGCCGATCTCTCTGACATTAGAACCAGAAGTCTGCGCAAGAATAGTAATACTTGGCAAAAATGCCCATAAGACCTTTTGCCGGTCCCCATAAGGACCAAGTAAATTTCTGACTTAGGGTTTATGTTTAGGGCCAAGGGTTGTAGTTTAGGGTACTTTCAGGTTCAGGAATTCGAGGTTAGGTTTAGGGTTAAGTTTAGGCATTAGAGGAAGGTTCAGTTTAGTAATAAATATTTACGTTATGGAGGGTAAGGTTAGGTTTAGTGTGAAGTTAAAGTTAGGGTTAGCTTAAGGTAAAGGTTAGGTTAAAGTTAGGATTAGAGCTAAAGTTAGGGTTAAGGTTAGTTAACATGTATTTTTATGTTTTTCCATTAACTCTCAAAATGTATTGCTAATTTAGTGAGAATCAGAAGTTATCCAGGTACCTATGCCAAATCTGATGATATGAGAATATTTAGTTGGTTCTCTCTTGTACAAAAAAACTGTAAAAAAGCTATTTGGTCTATGTTAAGGTTTGGGTATTGGGGGTTAAGTTTAGGGTTAGTTTTGGTGTTAGAGGTTATGGAAAGTAAGATTTTATAAACAGAAAAAATGTTCTCAATATTGTCTCACTTCTGATTACAATGTGTGTGTGTGTGTGTGTGTGTGGGTTTGTGGTGGGACAGTTATACATTTCTATCATAAATAAGATAGGTCATCTCTCCTGTAGAAGAGATCCTTCTGAGTTTGCTGAATCACGTCCACCAACCAAGACCAACCGATGCAAAAGCAAACACAGTAGTTTCAGACCTCGGTGCTTTTGAAAGTCATACAGCAGACAGACAAGGTCTTGGGTTATTTTTAGGCCAAGGGCTTTTGAATGGATAGTTTTAAGATTGAGTAGCTAGAGAGCCAGTGTGTTTAATGTAAAAAGACTGCAGACCTCCCCTCTTTTCACTGTCTTCTGAGAACCTGATCATTTATTTGATTTTAAGTGTGGGTTTGTCTACTGGTGGCTGTCTTTGTGTAGCTGTATTTTTGTGTAGTTGCGTGTTTGTGCCTGTGGTTTTGATTGTGTAGCTTTTTATTTATAATTTTTTCTGTTGTGATTTCTGTCAAAATTTCCTCCCATTCCAGTAGGTCTTGTTGGCACATGTGTAGGATGATACACTCACCAACTATAATTCCGTGATTAAACATACAGGCGCCCGATCTGCACACAAGGAGTTGCTGGTAAAAGATGTGGCAAGGTAGATACAGTTGTGCTCGTAACTTTACATACCCTGGCAGAAATTGTGAAATAATCTCAAAATCACTGTCGAAATTTCACAATTTCTGCTTTTCATGCAAGAAATCTGACTTGTAAGGATAGTGATCATATGAAGCAATTAATTATCACATAGTGTTTTGGCAACTTTGTAAACCATACTGATAACAGAAATCACCCAAATGGCCCTGATCAAAAGTTAACATACCCTTGAATGTTTGGCCTTGTTTGTGTAGAAATAGTCAATGAGTTTGTAAGCTCTCATGTGGATGCACTGAGCAGGCTAGATACTACTGAGCCATTGGGAGCATAAAAGAACTGTCTAAAGACCTGTGTAATAAGGTAATGGAACTGTATAAAGTGGGTAAAGGATATACAAAGATATCCAAAGCCTTGCAAATGCCAGTCAGTACTGTTTAATCACTTATTAGGAAGTGGAGGATTCGGGGATCTTTTGACACCAAACCAAGGTCAGGAAGACTATGAAAGATTTCAGCCAAAACTACCAGAAGAATTGTTCGGGAGACGAAGAAAAACCCACAGGTAACCTTGTGAGACATACAGGCTGCTCTGGAAAAAGACGGTGTGGTTGGATCAAGGAGTACAATACGACGGTACTTGAACAAAAATTTGCTACATGGTCAAGTTGCCAGAAAGAAGCTTACTTACTGCGTCAGTGAGTAAAGCCAAGTTACAATATGCCCAGTAACACCTGGACACACCTCACAGCTTTTGGCACACTGTTATTTGGAGAGACGAGACCAAAATATAGATTTATGGTCACAAACATAAGCGCTATGAGGGGTCAACAAGCCTATAGTGGAAAGAATACCATCCCCACTGTGAAGCAGGATGGTGTCTCACTGATGTTTTGGGGGTGTGTGAGCTCTTAAGGCACAATGAACCTTGTGAAAATTGATGACAAGATGAATGCAGCAAGTTATCGGACAATACTGTACATTCCAGTACAACAATGACCCTAAGCACAATGCCAAGTTGACCCTCCAGTGCTTACAGCAGAAAATTGTGAAGGTTTTGGAGTGGCCATCACAGTCTCCTGACCATAATATCATTAAGCCACTCTGGGGAGATCTCAACCATACGGTTCATACAAGACGACCAAAGACTTAGCATGACCTGGAGGCATTTTGTCAAGATGAATGGGCAGCTAAACCACCTGTAAGAATTCAGGGCCTAATAGACAACAAACGACTGAACGCTGTCGTTGATGCTAATGGGGCCAACCCAAGTTAAAAATATATATATTTAAATTATACTCCAGTATTATTCTTCTAGTACACTTCTGTTTAACCCAAAGTATGAATTAAATATATTTCTGCAGTATATTTGAAGTATACTTTTAAAATATGCATACCAACATAATATATTAGAAGTATATTTAGTATAAATAAATTACATTTCAAATACAATTAAGTATATTTGTTTTTGCTTGGAATGCATTGTATTGAGAACTGAGAGTATGCAGACTTTTGAACAGGGGTCATTTTATTATTTTCTTTATAGCCATGTTTTCTATTATGATTGTGCCATTCTGTTATGAACTACAGTTGAATATGAATTCCATGAGAAATAAAAAAATATTTTTTAGCCTCCTTACTGATGTTTTCTGTGTAAATGGTACATGTATTACCAATTCTCCAGGGTTATGCAAACTTTTGAGCACAACTGTAATCTGACCTATCTATCCCATATCCCATGCAGCGCTATGCCAATTTGTCTTGCCTTGTGCTGGAGGCTCCGGGCAAAGTCGGAGAACCCATAATCAGGCTCGAACCATTGACCATCATGACGTAGTTTGTCCTGCAAGGCAGAAACTTAGCACACTATGCCACGTGGACCCCCAGTTGTATATCTATGTGTGTGCGTCTGTGTATGCGGATGTGTTTTTTGGGTAGCTCTGACTGTGTCTGGTTGTGTGTTTTTGATTGTATAGCTGTGTGTATGTGGTTGTGTTTTTGATTGTATAGCTGTGTGTATGTGGTTGTGTTTTTGATTGTTTAGCTGTGTGTATGTGGTTGTGTTTTTGATTGTATAGCTGTGTGTATGTGGTTGTGTTTTTGATTGTTTAGCTGTGTGTATGTGGTTGTGTTTTTGATTGTATAGCTGTGTGTATGTGGTTGTGTTTTTGATTGT
>JACXGM010039342.1:0-10606 GCA_016801145.1 Umbra pygmaea
GTTGACTCCATAGTCACCATAGTGTTTAACAGTGTTGACTCCATAGTCACTGTAGTGTTTAACACTTTCTCTCCAGAACTCTCAGTGCTCATCTTTCTGGCCTTGTCCTTCAACGGCTTTGGAGGAATCTGCTTGACCTTCACCTCCCTCACGGTGAGACACTTTCTCTTTATACACACACACCTTTTCATTGTACACGTGAGGACCTTTTTGGGCCTAAAATTGTATTTCTATAAAAAATTGCATCAACGTAAAATTAACATTTACTTTTATTTGTGTAACTACTTTATTTTGATTATTATTATGTCGTCTGAAAACATGTCTGTGATTAGTAGCCTTAGCCTAATAACAGAATTTGGCTTTCGTAAATATGCATGGATATCACCCACATCGCAATAGCGATAAATAACATGGAGCTGATTATTACCTATTTGTTTGAACTGGAGAAAGGTTGAACCATGTAAATAATGTAGAATTGTGAAAATGTGAATCCATACTTTGGGAATTTGAGAGGAGAGAGAATACTAGTGAGGAAATAATGTATATTTTCATTGAATGACAAGAGAACGCAGGAGCCATTAATTGTGTGTTTATTATTTGTGTGTGAATGAGAGCTTCTACCTGGCAAATGAGGTGTGCCTTATTACAATCCAATCGCAACCGCAGGCTTGACGTCCCTGTATTTATTGACCGCGCAGTCAGCTAATTGAGAACGCAGCATTATGCAGGGGGTGTGACTGTAGAATAATCCGACCTCTATAATTCCGTAAAAAAATTGTATGATATCCGTATCTGGCAAATTCCTCATCCGTAACGATACTCATTTTATCTGACTACTCAGCACAACCATATTGGTTACTAGATGTTGGCTACTGGGTTCATCCCTGATAAAAACAATGTCATTGGTCTGTTTGGGTCTGTGTATGACGGGCCAACCAATAGTTTACAGATAGTTTACAGATAGTTTAGTTTGCTGTATTCTATCAACACAGGGGAGTGAAGGTCGGTGTTTGTTGTTGGCGTAGCAGCTTGCCTTTCATTACATTTTAAGTCACTTACAATCAGATAATTGAATTGGTTGTAGCACGACACGCTCATTTTATGACAAACAATGACACAACAGCCTCGTCTTGGCTCCAATAGTGTAGACATTTATCCAGCTTAGTGCTGCTCTGTTGTATATTTGTTTGCATGACCTGGTGTGTTGTGGTCAGCTGATATGAGGCAACTTGTCTGTGACTAGCTGAGGCAAATTGCGTGTGTGTGTGTATGTGTGCGTGTGTGTGCGTGTTTGTTTGAAGGAATTTTTGCGCCTGAGTTTGCACATGGCTTTTTCCCGGATGGAAACTTTCCTACTCACACCTAAACCAATCAAAAGCCTTGCATCATCACACACCCTCCTGTCAGCTCCGCCCACCCACCTCTAACCAAACAAACAAGGGCACACTTCACTCCAGCACTGCCCCCACCCAATCTGTTCTACCTGAAAATTGTCTTCTTGGAAAAAGGAAAAACACGGAACATCCAAATTTAAGTTCTAATGAATGGGCTGTCATGTGTGGGTTCTAATGAATGTGTTCTTATTTATGGGTTCTAATGTATCATTACCCAGGTTTGAATTATCGCGTGAGTTCTTATGTGTGTGTTCTCTTCAGTGTTTGGGCCTAGTGGGCTATTTGTTCATGTTGGTTTGTCTAAATGAATTGTATATGCATAATAACACTCATTAGGTACTCAGATGTCTGGTACCAAGTGCTGTATCCTGGAGTCACCTGACATCATGTGGAACATTAGTCCCTCCCTCTTTGTGTTTCTATATTTACCGTAGCCAACACTCAGACCAGAATATACTCAGTCACACCCCTCAGTTACGCTGTAATACAAACTAATTCACGCTTCATGCTGACATGCTCATTAAATACCAGTTTGACCTTCATCTCTCACATGAACAGCCGCGAGGGTGATCAGACAGTTGGTCACAAGCTCTAATCACCCAGGTGTAATATACTCACCTGCACGCACGCACACACACGCACAAACACGCAAAATGTAGAAAGTAAAAACACTCGGCTGGGTTCACCCATTTTGGGAAGTTTCTAATTAAAGCTTAAATTAGCTTATAATGGGAGATCATAAATAACCAGTGACCAGAATTAATAATTGTATACTCTTTCTATTAAACATCACAGAAAATTGATGAACTCCCTTAACATGGTCTTAATTAGGAACTTCCCAAAACTTGTGAACCCAGCCAAACCCAGGAAAGTACTTTTACAACTTTGCCGAACCCACTTCCTTCTGCCATGCTAGGTCTTCATTGGTCTCTGTGGCCCAGTGTTGTTTCTTACCGGGCTGCACAGTGATGTTGTCATCTTATGACATAGGTCACTATAGTTTATTTTGTTTTAGCAAATCCTCCATTCTGATCGGATGACTTTGTTTTTCCAGTACATCGCACTGCTTCTGTGCCTCTGTCGTTTTCATTTTAAACTTAGCAGTTGAACCAGGCATTGGATTGTGATCACACATTTTACCCACTCAGGAATCGACCGGCAACCTCCAGATTACAATTCCATACCTCCCAGACACTCACAGATTTTACCAGGCTTTATGTGGTAGCTTCTTTACCAATAACATTCAACTTTTTCACATTAGACCTTTTACAGTCAAAAGGCCAAGTCATCCAAAAAATATCAGCATTGGTTTGCCTATGTTAAACCCAAGTGACCCTGTCAGGATCTGAAGTAACCCTGGCTGGCTGAGTGTTCCTGGTCAGTGTAACCTCGTCTTTATTTAGAAGTCAGAGAGACTTGTGCGTCCGAGCTGAGAATTGATTAGTGCTCAGCTGTTTCGTTTTATGACCCTCCATTGCAACAGCCGCATTCTTCCCAAACTCTGATTCTAGAGACAGACAGACGGGTGGTTCTGGCCCAGATCACTTTCTTGTTGGCTCATATGGTCAGTCGAACCTCTTGGTCCTGCTGAATAATGTCAGAAAGGAAAGGAAAGTCGACTGAAGTAAACAATTTTGTCTCTCACACTTGTCTGCTTTCTCTCCTGTAGGTGTTCAAACACATTTTTAAACCTTGATAAAAATTGGAATATGAATGTGATGTTTCCATGGGGATGGAAGAGGGAACCAATAGAATATTGCTTAAGAACTGTTTGCTAGGTAGTAACTGTTTCTGACAGTTCAGTTTTTAAATGGAAAAGTGATGAAAGATTTTTTTTTTTCAAGGATTTTACTCATAGTTGAAACATGGAATAAAAAATAGAATTGTATTACAATGAGGTTATTTGATAATAATTTAATATCATAAATTCCTTGGCAGTATCCAGCCCTTATTTCCAGTAATTCTCAGGTACATAATGGTATGGTGTCTGGTAGTACAACCAGCTTAACTTACTTTTTAGTGACCCTCGTGAGCCAGGCAGGGATGTCACACCATAGTTTGAAGGACATGACTGACACGTGAGCTTTACGAGCTCCAGTCAGAAACCTGGTGGGAATATCACCTGCAAATACAATCTCACTCCTGTACTGCTAACAGTTCAACACCAGCACTGGCATATAACAAGGCTAGAATAACTTTACTTTGACGTTTATGAGAGACTTTCCGCTGTGTACTTGTGGCCTCCCCCTGGCCTCCCCATCTCTCTTGCATGTTCTAAGAATCTGTCAAATATCATTAATCTAAAAGTGAAAGTACACTTTGTCTGCACCAGGATGTGAAATATATACTTTCTAAGAATTCATCAATGAGGATGGGTGTTTCAAGTACAGTTTCATGTCAGAGTACATTATGTCTTTTACTGTTGCTATGACCCTAGTGCGGATTCTACACACCTATCAATTCTCAGTAGAGACTTTCAATGTTTTTCTGAAAGTTTTATGCTCTTTTTTTTGCTTTTCACAAAGTTCAACTGATGTTTGAGTATTCCATTTTTTTGTGGATTTGAAAACATTCTAATAATTCCAGCAAATATCTTTGAGGACCGTTTAACATATTATGGCGTTTGGGATAACTTTCCAAATTCGAACTTAGCAAAGTGCATGGTTACCATCTTCTCACAATATTAAATGTTTAGGGTACACAAATGCTCTTGCAACATTGATTTGAGAAAACGAGTTGTGAGAACATTTGTTTTTAGCTAGGAATTCTCTCGCTGCTCATTGGAGTTTTAGGTATTGAAAAGTTTTCTCCAGGCAGATCTGCTTTGGAGGCAGAAATCACATGATTGGTTGATCACATGAGATCGGAAATGTGCACACGAGCATAGTTTTCTCAGTCTTTAATCATATCTAACCTTACACCTTACCTTAACCTTAACCACAGTGGAGTGTTATAATGCAATCCTGGTTTATATATAGAATAAATCATAAATAATAAATTGTACAATCAAATGTAAACATAATGTGAGGTCCGCCCTCTTTTTTGAATCAACCAATCAAAAAATGTCTGCCTCCAAGTCTGATCTGCCTTGAGAACACTTTTTAATAAACCAAAACTTGTGGAGTTTGATTCCTATCTTTATGAATGAGTGCATTCTTTAAATTTAAGAGCATTTCTAATTTAATATTGCATTCAGATTTTGTAATAATTTCTCTCAAAACCTTGCACTCACACTCAAATAGCCACTGCTCACGCTCGGATTTGCTGTGCTTCTGCTCAAACTTTGTGCTTGGACTCAGATATGTGGTTGCTTGCACAGAAGCAGCCTGAATGCGAGAAGTTTTGAAGCTGAGAGCAGGAAATTTGATCCAAGCGCAAGCAGTGGCTATTTGAGTGTGAAAACAAGGTTTTGAGGGAAATTATTACAAAATCTGAACATAATACTAATTAAAAATGCTGTCAAATTGAAAGAACACGCTCTTGCATAAAGATAGGAATAAATCTCCATAAAAACTCCTATGAGCCTCTCGCTCCACACTGCCTTGGTGCGATGCCATACTGTCAAGGGGTGGCAGAGAGACTACAGCTTCCTATCGAAACTGCATCACGTTTTATTTGGTGTGAAAACGTATGTACTTTGCAAAATAGCATCCTGAATCACACTGCTAGCTAGCTTCTGATGCTAAGGAGCATAACATCCCGAATCACACTGCTACAGTATTTTCCACCATAATTTACCAATACATTCATTAAAAATCCTACAATGTGATTTCTGGATTTTTTTTCTCATTTTGTCTCTCATAGTTGAAGTGTACCAATGATGAAAATTACAGGCCTCTCTCATCATTTTAAGTGGGAGATCTTGCTCATTTGGTGGCTGACTAAATACTTTTTTGCCCCACTGTATCAAGCCTCTGATGCTAAGCAGGATAGCATCTTGAATCACACTGCTAGCTAGCCTCTGATGCTAAGTAGCATAACATCCTGAATCAAAATGCTAGCTAGCCTCTGATGCTAAGTAGCATAATATCACGAATCCCACTGCTATCAAGCCTCTTATGCTAAGCAGCATAACATCTTGAATCACACTGCTAGCTAGTCTCTGATGCTAAGCAGCATAACATCCTGAATCACACTGCTAGCTAGCCTCTGATGGTAAGCAGCATAACATCCTGCATCACACTGCTGGCTAGCCCCTGAAGATAAGCAGCATATCATCTTGAATCACACTGCTAGCTAGCCTCTGATGCTAAGCAGCATAGCATCTTGAATCACACTGCTAGCTAGCCTCTGATGATAAGCAGCATAGCATCTTAAATCAAACGTCTAGCTAGCCTCTGATGCTTAGTAGCATAGCATCTTGAATCACACTGCTAGCTAGCCTCTGATGCTATGGAGCATAACATATTGAATCACACTGCTAGCAAGTCTATGATACTTAGCAGCTAACATCTTGCAACACACTGCTAGCTAGCCTCTGATGCTAAGCAGCATAACATCCTGCATCACACTGCTGGCTAGCCCCTGAAGCTAAGATGGATCAGTCCATGGTTGACAGAACAAATGATCTTGGAAGTGGTATTGGCAGGCTAGAAGGGTGTGGTCTATCCTCAAGCCTAAATATCAAATCCCAACAACCAAGGGCAGTAAAGCGGACATTGCCCACTGAAGGATGTTGTCTTCTAGATGAAAATGTTGAATGGGTTTCCTGACTCTGTAATGTAGCAGTAGCCAATAACCCATATCCTGGCTACATTTCTCACCATCATGCCCTACTCATCATCCCCAGCTACCAGTCCTCTCTCCTACCCCTGTAACTTCAGACATTGTGAAGTACTACAGTTAGTAACATGTACGCAATCACTAATGAAAAGTGTCTTTGTACTAGGCCGTAAGCTCAATGTCAAATGAGTATTCCCTTCAACTAACAGTAAGTTAGTTAGGCAGTTAACTTCATAGAGGAGTTTTAATATAACTCATTGTCTATGTACTGCTGCGGCGTGTGTCTAAACTACTGGTCTTTCACCAAAACTTCTGTTTCACCACTGTACTCTGGTAAAGCATGCAATATGGGGAAATATATTTTGGAGCCATGTGTGACGTCACCCATTGGTTTGTGAAGATCTGATTTGGGTCATCGAATTTGCCATTACGGGCGCAGACATCTTGGTTGCGGATGTGACGATTTTAGACGAGAGGGAGGAGTAATCTAGCTAGCTAACTGATATTTATTGGGATGCTAACAAAAAACAGTATTAAAACATAATGTAAAACAAAATGTAACGTTACTTACTGGAAAAAAGTGTAATGCCAAGTCCTTTGAGTGTCTTGTCGTACAACCGAATGTTTACTGAGGTTATAAGTATATTATGTCTCTCATTCTCATAGACTATTACAGAAACCGAGCTCTTTTGCAAACAGATGTATCGCCCCAGCTGGAATTCTGATAGAATTCAGGTTTAAGGCACTTGAAGTCTTGAACACTTCTCCTTCTGTATTAATTCTGTTTAGACTGTTTCTGTTATATTCAACACTCTGCTGCCCTCTGCTGGTGAGCTACACTCCACATTTACAGCCACTGAGTCAACCACTTCCATCCTACAGTGTTAGTGCTCATATAATTCATGGTGTATTGTCATTCTTTAAACCAGTTGTTTCCCTCCTTCATCCTCAGCTACCCAACATGTTTGGCAGTTTGAGCTCCACCGTGATGTCTTTGATGATTGGCTCCTACGCTTCATCGGCTGTCACTTTTCCTGGAGTCAAGGTAACAATGACGATGTCAACAGACATTTGATCATTATCGTTCATGCAAAAACAAGGCATGTTAGTACTTCAAATATTTTGTGGATTAAGAAAATAAATGTTAATATGCTCTTTAATGCAAACAAGTTATGTCATAGTTTATTGGTTACATTAACAAAATTAGGTGTTTTAGCTGTTGAAGTGAAATAGATAAATAACACCTTATTTCCTGTCCCTCCCACAGTTGATTTATGACGCTGGAGTCTCGTTTCGCGTAATCATGTGGGTGTGGGCGGGTGTAGCAAGCTTGGTCTTTCTCAATTGTTTCCTCAACTGGCCAGCGGAGGGCTTCCCCACGCCGGACACTTTCGACTACAGGTCAGTACAACGGAAAAAAATAACCTACTACAACTACAATACAACATTAAAACAACATTACTACAACTACAATACAACATTAAAACAACATTACTACAACTACAGTACAACGGTGAAACAACATTACTACATCTACAATAAAACGGTAAAACAACATTACTACAACTACAATACAACATTAAAACAACATTACTACAATTACAATACAATGGTAAAACATTATACTACAACTACAATACAACAATAAAACAACATTACTACAGCTACAGTGAATCAACACTACTACAACTACAGTACAACATTAAAAAAACATTACTACAACTACAATACATCATTATAACAACATTATTACAACTAAAGTAAAACAGCACTACTACAACTACAGTACAGCTGTAATTACAATTACAGTACAAAAGTAAAACAACATTACTACAACTACATACAAGAGTAAAACAACTTTTGCAACAGTTGCTTAACTTTTCTTATGTGTCCATATCCTATAAGCAGTGCTATATCCTGCCTGCTTTGATCAATGCAAAAGGGAAATAAAAAATCTTACATTTCAATTATATTTCTCATTGGTTGTGGTCCATCTACTTGTTTAAGCACCGCCTTCACCCGATTGTGATTCGACCAAATAATTAGTTATAGAAATCAAAACACAAGAACAACACACATTATTATTTCACATATTTGTGCAACTGCTGTCAGAGTCTATATAACACAGACTCTGCCCCTGGTAGATTTTTAATAGTAAAATAGAGGAAAACCCAACGTAATGAACACCAACCTGCTATCCTTTCTTTATGCTCTTTTGGTCTAACAGTAAAAAGTTTGCGCTGACTGTGTCTGGGGATCAGAAAGGTGTTGGGGTGAGGTTGAGTCAGACCAATGAAGACCTGAACCACTCCACTGAGAAACCCCCAGCAGACACTCAGAGTGAGTCCAGATCACACACCTGAAACCAGAACGCCTCACATCCACTACATTTACATTGTAGTCATTTAGCAGACACTCTTATCCAGAGCGACTTCCAGTAACATTCCCCTGGAACAACTTAGGGTAAAGTGCATTGCCCAACGACACAACAACATTTAGCACAGTTGGGAATCGAACCGGCAACCTTTCGACTACCAGCCTGACTCTCTAACCACTCTGTGCCCCTTCGACATTAGACCTCCTGGACTCTAATTGGATGTCCACTCTTTCTTTCTTGCTCTTTTTTCAACCCACCCTCCCTCTCACGTTCTTCCTGTCTCACTCTCCATCACAGAAGCCATTCCATTTCGTCGGTCTGTCTTCTCGCCCATCTTCCTCTGGAGTCTCATTACCATGGGGATAACTCAGCTCAGAATCATCTTCTTTATGGGGGCCATGAATAAGATGCTGGAGTTCCTCGTCACCCACGGCGACCCTCACCGTGAGTAACTGACCAACCAGACCAACTGATAAACCATCATATTTGTAAAAGATACAAAGTAAAATTCACTAGTAAGTTATGAACCCCATAAGGCTTTAACTTTTAGCTTCTTCAGACAGGTACTGTAGCTACATAGACGAACATACTGACGGTATGCAGTCAACTTAGCTATGTTTCTTGTAGCTTGCTAAGGTAGCTACCTAAGATAGTGTTGCATTCTTATAATAGCTTAGTCAGCTTCAGAGTATCTTCATTGTTGTTCAAACTTTATAAAAGCCCTGGTTCTAATAACAAATCAATGAAGAAGGTTCTAGCTCTGTCTAGCCAACTTATATTCTCTGACTCAACCCAACAAAGCAGGGATCTCTAACAGACTTCTCTTCCAAAATTCTATTTAAAGAGAACAAATTTACTCAATATACAGCTCAATAGCATAAAACAGGGTTTTCTGTACAATTAGTAAGAATTCAATAACATGTCACTTAGTGTAATTATTTTGTCATTTCACATCTTAAATTCTAGTAGATTTGACTGAATTTATTTATTGTTAGTACTGCTTCTTATATAATGTCACCCTTATATTTGTAGCAGTAAAAGTATACATTAGTTCTAGGTTGTGTTTCCCCTCTATATCCTCATGCTAAAAAAGACTGTAAATTCAACTTTAAATGCTGATATTTAAGATATACATGTTCTGGGGGGGGGGGGGGGGTTCGCATCCTTGTCACTATTTTTGCCACTGAATGAGTTTGCACCCCCGACTTTTACATTGTACTTTTCCAACTCTGCCAACCAGACAGCCAACTGACCAACCAGGGCAACACGTCATTCTGATAGGCCAGTTCCTTTCGTGTTTTTAAATGGAGTTGTTCTCTTGTTTCTTCAGCTTCTGAAGAGTTGGAAAAACAGTCACAGGAACAAGGTGAGATATACAACAAACACTATATTATATCTGGTCAAGGCTTGTCCTGGTCTTAAGAGACATGAAGTTCTGAACAATACATAACATTATACACAGTCTGATGAATTACTAATATCTACAATCAATTCTGACAGTTTGATCCCAAATTGTTATTTAGTGGATCGGGTGAAAAAGGCTATTTTTGGCTTAAGGGTTTGCGTTAGGGTCAGATTTAGGCATGAATGTAACATTATTGGAATTGTTATGTTACATTAGTGTTAGTTGAGGGAATGTATTTCTGTTCTTTTGGTGCATAAAGAGATATAAACTAAACGTGTCTAAGCCTGTGTTTTTCAACCCTCTCCTCTGGGCACACCAGACGTTTCACTAGCTCACCGTATTCAACAATTAAGCGCCTAATAATTAGCAGATGAGTTGAATCAGGTGTGCTATCTCAGAAATAGATGAAACACATGGAACGGCTGGTGTTCCTTCAAGGAGAGGTTTGAAAAACACAGGCTTAGACATGTTTGGTTTAAATCCTCTGTGTGTCTAAAATGTTTGTTCTCCTCCAGTATATTTGTCTAAATGTGTTCTCCTGCCCTCTGTGTTTGTCTAAACATCTGTTCTTCTCTCCAGTATATTTGTCTAAATGTGTTCTCCTGCCCTCTGTGTTTGTCTAAACATCTGTTCTTCTCTCCAGTATATTTGTCTAAATGTGTTCTCCTGCCCTCTGTGTTTGTCTAAACATCTGTTCTTCTCTCCAGT
>JACXGM010039343.1:0-10606 GCA_016801145.1 Umbra pygmaea
AGAGAGAGAGAGAGAGAGAGAGAGAGAGAGAGAGAGAGAGAGAGAGAGAGAGAGAGAGAGAGAACACTACAACACATGTTTCACATCTATGTTATCCTATTTAAATTGATATTGTGATTAACTGTTGTCACAAACAGCAAAACAGGATTCACTGTCAAACTGCAGGGATAGCACATAATAATTACTTATTCTATATTTCACAATAGAAATAAATACCCATGAAGCACTCCGGACATCTCCCTCACAAACAAAGGCTTTTGAGTTTATAATTAAAATAAATCTGTGACTTTTAAAACTACACACACTGCCATCCTTGAGTTTTCCTAAATATGTGTATTTTACATTGTTCTGTTGTGAGATTGCAAAAATCACAAACAGAAACATTTTTAGATAGTATTCACCTGGGCCCATATTCAAAAACCTTCTAAGTATCCTCTTAGAAAACTCCTATTTTAGCTTAAAAACTTTTACGTAGGAGTCTTAGCTTAAGAGAGATTCCAGACCGATCTAAGAGCAACTCTGAACAAGGATAAGACAAAAACTGTCATCTTAGTGAGGAAGCGGGGCTGACCCCGTTGCTATGTATGACACAGTCTTTTGAAGACGGTGATTGGTTGGTTGTCCAAGAAGGAAAAAACAGAGCGATTTTAAGTATTCCGTGAAACTGCCACAGATTTAGAAGTTAAAGTAGTATTACGGATTATGGTAGTATCACAGATTTCTGAGAGATCACGTTGAATAATTCGGATGTGGGTTCCATCAATTACTCCGACAACACCAGGGAAGGCTGCTATATTCATAAATGCAGTTTTTGGTGCCTGCAAGGTGGTAATGTCCAGTGGAAAGGCAATGAACTGCGACACAATAAGAGGTTCTGAAAGTGCTGTAATTGTTTGTGTGATCACTCTGCTTACGGAAGGTTGTGACCGACCCAAATCATTACTGCTGCATTGTTGCATTTTCCCAGTTGCCAAATATCTTAATGTAGTGATTACTTTCATTTCTGGCACTATGGCATTTCTGCGCTGTGTCGGAGATGTTAGCGTGTCTCTAATAAGATCGGACATCAAACATGATCCCTGCACGATCTAATCTATAGAGACTTATTCACTCACTGTCATCCATTGTCTGCAACACATTTCTTCTCCCTCTTCGTAATTCCGCCATTTTCTCATCTGTACTCCTACCAATTTTGACCTTAGGACCTCTTTTAAGAGTTAAGATACTTTCTGAATTACTTTTTTCTTTACTAGAATTTAATCTTAAGAGTAAACGCCCACATTTCTAAGAATTTTCTTAGAATTTTCTCTTTGCATTAAGATTTTTTATGAATACGGGCCCTGTTTTTTGTACCCCTAATTCCTACCTAAACTGCTAAAAGTAGCCAGCCACTTAGCTGTTGGTTCCCAATTTTAAAAACATCTGCGCTCACTGTACACAGACTAGCTTATCGTGAACATCAACAAGCCTACTCCAAGTCACTCAAAGATGCATGGTCACAGTTCAATTCAGACATCATTAACAACAGTCCTGGAAACTCTAAGCAGCTCTTCTCCACAATAAACCATCTTCTAAATCCTCAAACACTCACACTGATGAACGCTGCAGGCTTCTAAGATGGCCTTTTTCACATGGCACACTTAACAGGATCTTCGTTGAAATTATAGTTTCAGGAGTCAGGTTGTGGCAGTTGAATGCTTTAATAAAGTTCTCCTTGTTGTGGTTACACGGTCATCTCATGACAAGGCATCAAGATGTGTTGGAAAAAATGCCCCGAAATAACAATTGGAACTGGTTTATATAGCCTTAGCATTGTTGTTCGCACCCCTCCTAGAAGAAGACCCTTATCACCTCAGACCCGTGACTGTCTCATGTGAGCACATGTGCCGTTCACCTTAACTTCTGTCTAGCATCTAATCAAATGGCCTCGCTAGTTGTTATTCAAATAACTCAGTAAACCTTATCTGTCTAGTGTCCTGTCAGTAAAATGTCCTTTTCTATTTAGTCTGCATGGCATGTATAAGACCTGTGATGGAATTACAGTCTAACCTACAATAGATCATACAGTTATAAGCAGTCTAATATATAACAGTTATAAGCTATAAGTCCTAAGCCATAAGCCACTGAAGATACAACTAAAAAGTATATCCTTTTTAAACTTCCTCATGTAGTGACTTGCTACTAGGGTCAGTTCTTTACACATTCCTAAGTAACAGTACAACAACCGAGGGGATGGCGTCCACAACAATTGCAAAATCCTTAGGAGTGACAGGGATCTTTTAAAGTGAGAACAACTCCTCACAACTCATCTGGCCAGCGAGAGATGTGCCATGGTGGGGCAAATGGCATTGCTGTCATTTCCGGGAAACAGGACGTGCCTGGTGTCTCGTGGGAGGAAAAGCATAAACCAGGCCTCTCGGCCATCTGCGCGAATGCGTCCACTCCCAGCGGAGGGCTGTCTGGGAGTTTCAGAGAGAACCACAGGGGACATTGTGCATTTTCCTTTGACGCGAACAGGTGTGTGTTCGCTCTGCCGAATCTGTTCCAAATCATTCTAATCAGATTCACATGCAGGGCCCACTCGTCGGGGTGCGGACCCCCTCTGGACATCAGGTCTGCTCCCACATTCAAGCGACCTGGGATGTGAGATGCCACCAGCAATCGAACATGGGTCTGGGCCCACATCTATAAATCGACCATTCGTCTAGGATCAGGAGATCGTCTATATAGGCTAGAATCCTTGTTCCCCTGCGTCTCAGCGGGGACAAGGCTGTCTCCAGATTTTTGGTAAATACCCAGGTTGCCAGGGCGTACATGAATGGCATCCTTTGGTATTCATATCATTTCCCCAGAAAGGAGAACCTGAGGTATTTATGATGTCTCCGAACTACTCAGGTAAGTAATCCCCCAGATAAATACATTCCATCAGTTGTCTGACTGTGAGCATACGAAAGCTCCTCTTGACTATTGATCTGTTTTGGACCCTCAGGTCCAGAATCGGCCTCACTCGCCCTGCTTTCTTTGGAACCAGGATGTAGAGAGAAAAGAGGCTGTGTTTCTCTTTCCCTATATTGACATCTGATACAGCCTCTTTCTCTAGAAGCTGAGAGATCTCCCTCCAAAGCTTTTCTCTTGCTGGGGGATAACATGATTTTTTCCCTGTTCCCTTGAAACTGTGAGGGTGACAAAACTGAAGGGCATAGCCCTTTAGCAGCATTGAGTCCAACCAGTCTGAAATGATACATTCCTCTCGCCATTCGATAGAATGGAGAGAGCGGGCGAGCATCCCGTTGAGTCACTGAGTTTAGGAATGACCGGAAGTTTATGAATTCTCTCTTAAGCATGGGATCAGTGGTTGTGGAGGAATAAGAAGAAAAAAAGGAGACCCTTTGATCTCCGTCTCCACTGTCTTTCCTTAGCCGCTAATGAATTAGACAAGGCTGGAAAGAGAGGCATTTTCTCTTACTTTGTGTGTCTATGGCGTCACACGAGAGAGAGAGGAACCATTCTGCTTAGCAGCGAGCAGTGAGCGGGGGGGAGCCCCTCCCTTCTCCTTTTTTCACACACACCAAAGCTGACAGGCATGGGAAAAGGGCCATGAGACACAGAGAGGGTGGGTTGAGTCTTTACCGGCCGCACACCCTCTCCAGCTAGCAACTCGGCACTAGCTAAAGCTAGCATATTGCAGGCAACAAAAGGAAGACAATAAAGACATGACCGGAGCGCAGCAGCATCTGCCTGCGCACAGAGAATGAGTTTGTGAGAGAGCACCTGAGTAAACTGCATGAGAAAGTAATGTAATGTGCTTGCAATATATAATTCTCTGTGTTCAAACCTTACAGTTACTCCCTCAGGATTGAAGCATATATAATGCCATACATGCCGATAAAAAAATATCAGCTTGTACCTCGGCAGTTTATTTCACCCCATGGAAAATACACAGTTGAATATAAACAAGGTTACAAATTTGTTGATAATATATACATGTCTCATATGTCCTTTAATTTTAAGATGTTGGGATTCTAATGAATTCTCATAAAAAACGTTATGAGTGACAATGTGACATTAAAACAAAGTAATCTTCAAGCAGCTAACTTAGAAATGTAGCCAACCACATTGATGAAAAAAACATGTTATACAAAAAATATAGTACTTACAGTCGAAGATCTTTACTCTTCGTCATCAACGAGTCCCAGTAATGACAGAGAATAGTTTTATCCATCTTGTTGTGAAAAGAAATGACAGTTTCCGGACTGCCATGTTTATGAATGTACCAGGAAGCACCAGAATGCTTTTGTTTATGAATCACGGCCTACACTTATGAACGATAGACACGGGTGAAACGTGTCTAATGCTGAATTCAGACTGAATGCGAATTGACCGTCAAATTAGGAGGTGAGAGAGGAACTTCGGGTGAGTGATGTCTTCATGGCACACATTTACTGAGGCCAAACATATGAAATAGCATTATGAACTGAAAAAATGTACAATATGTGAAATCTATTTACTGCTCACTGCCAATATCTACGAAGGACCTGCCAAAATAATAAATAAATGAAAAAATATATACATCAATAAAAATAGTTATACATAAAATATACATAAAATTTAAAGTTATACATTTATTCATCAATATTATTTCTCTATTTATTAATTTCCGTGATCATTTATTTCTGTATTTATTTTTATTTTAATTTATTTCCATATTCTTTTACTTCTGTATTTATTTATTTCCATATATATTTCTGTATTTCCACATCCTTAAGCTAAGAAGGAGGGTTTAAATCAAAGTATGTCACAGTGTCACCTTTTTCCCCATTGGTTGATTGGTATCAGACTGTGAAGATCGACTTTACATACCTAGAATGCTATGACTAGGTTAGTTGGGTTCATACAGTCTCTTGCCAGAGATTTGAGATTCTTGGCTAACCTAGGTGAAAATGCTAGCTTTGATTATTAACTTTTTCGCGTGGGTGGTCTGGCTGAAAGTTTATTGCAGTAATCAGCATCTAACGACACAGAAGTTGACCCTGCAATAATCAATTTGAAAGATCATTTGATGCCTTAATTTTTTTATATACGATTGTGTTAATGCCGGAGCAGTCGGATGCCCTTCTCATACTTTGCCAATCACTGGCAGCGCCAGAGAATTATTTTTGGCTATACTACGTTGGGGATAATCAACACGGTGGTGGGGCTCAAATCAATGTCTGAATTTCAACGTAAATACATACACAATAGAATAGTGCATATCACCCTTCCCAGTAGCTAGAAATAACATGCCGGACTGACTCCTTTTTTCACGTGCAAAATTACATCAAGAGCAACATACATGGATAGTCACTACTACTGAGTTTAGGCAATCATCTATTTCAACTCATTCACATTGATTCTAGTGATAATATCAGATACCAGTTCTAGTTTATCTTTTCTGAGTTGTAGCCTAGCCATTGCATCAAAGAATAGAGCTGCCAGTGCAATGTTCCCTTGTCGTGAACACACACACACACACACACACACACACACAAACTAAGAGATCAACGGAGCGATAGAGCAAGCTATGGTAGTTAATGGAGCACAACAAGTGACACAGAAGCCACAAAAAACACAACTAGTCGGCACAGTTAGTAGGATTGTCTGTTTGTGACATTGCATACATTTTTGGGGTTGGTGAAAGAATCCTTTATCCTACAAACCAACCCCATGTCATACCTTTGGTTCCTCCCCAGCTGTGTTTTTTACTTTCAATATCTATTTCTATCTCTCGCCCTTTGCTCACTTGCTATGCCCCCTCCATTAGCTGAAAGCGACATTGTGTATTTTTTTTGTTGATTCTAAGCAAAAACCCCTTTGTTCTTTAAAAAAATATATGTGCTCATTCATGTGTAATTACTTTCACCAACTAACCAAACAAAGTATTCTTGTAAGCGTGTAGTCTGGGTAAGCAATTTTTCCTTGCCAATAATTGAAATTAGCAGAAAAGTGTTGACACTAAGAAGCATATATTTATTTTAAAACTAGATAAAAATGCTTAAAACTAAGCAAGTTCAGCTAGTTACAAGCACTTGAAAAAATGTAATTTTAGATATAATTCCTTAAAATTAGTTTTTTTTTTCAATTCATCTTTGAGAGTTTTTATCTTATAATAAAATTCCAAAATTACCACAAAAATCTTAGCAAGAGATGACATTTCTTAAAAAAGAACAAAGCAATATAAGTTACTTTCTCTTAAAATAAGCAGCATGAAGCATTTTCACGTTGATGGCCTTATTAAACAAAAGCATGATTTTATTCCAGAGCATATCAGAGCATTTTCAGATTTCTCTGAAATACTCAGATTTCAAAATAAAGGCTGTAACAAGTTTATATTTCCTCTAAAGAAATCCACACTGTTCCTTACTGCCATTACACCAAAAATGTAGAACAAAAGAAAACACATCCTCTAGTATAATTAGTCTAAACAGTAACAATGTACATACCATCTCACCATTTCCAATGACATCTCAATTTCAGTGATGCTCAGTAATGAAATGTGAGCTACAGGTTTCAACAAACACCATATGGGATTATCTCTTTACTCGATGAACGCTTGTCATTCAGACATAGTTTTTTTTTTCGAATGGGTAACATTGCGCATGACATCTTTCAGCACCAAAGTTTGACAATAGACTTAGGATACAGTAGGTCAAGTGAAGGCCATGAGGTAAAGAGGCTCCTCATACTACAACTATTTTTCAAATGTTGTCACTGGGGTTGTTCTAATGGCAACCTGTCTTGTCTAACAAGCAAGAATGGACTGGAAAGTGCACATCAGTGGAGGAAGGCATTGGGATCTTCTGAGGGCTAGATAACAAAGCAGTCAATGTAGAATATTAGGAAACAGCAGAAAACAAGTAAAATGTTTCATTCAGTACTGTAGTAAAGTTACACAGTTCGAACAATCATGCCTTTCATACCCATGAGAAACAAGGGTATGTAACATTTTTTGGCTTCTTCAAAAAATATGTAATGAATGTCACAATGAACAATTGTTGCTTGATTTTAAATAGCTTTTCTAAGGGTTGAAGTTATTGTAGACCCTTGGTTGTTACGTATATGAAAGCCAAGGTCATTCAAACATTGTAATAGGGTGGAAAGCTTTTAATGTCACTGCATAAAATACTCACCATAAGAAGATCGCCTGTTGCCTGGGCACACCCACAATCTCGCCACTGGTGGGACACAATCGTTCCGGATTTCAACGCTCAACAATTTGTCCAAAATTTCCAAGTGTCGAGGGAGTCATTTTTAGTACATCTGTGGTTGAGTCAGGCCTGACATGGGGAGAAGGAACACAAATTACCGTATGTGTCCCAATCCAAAAGAGAGTGGCAATTGCCATCTGGAAACTGGCCACTGGCAGTGAATACAGGACCATAAGCCATCTCTTTGGGGTAGGCCTAAGCACTGTGTTTAACTGTGTTCGGGACTTTTGCTACGCAGTCAACAGGGTGCTGCTTCCTGTGCACATTACATGTCCTGATCCTGACAAGTTTGTAGAACTGCCCACATTCTTTCAGAATCGTTGGAGAGTACCTCAGTGTGTTGGAACAATAGATGGAAGTCACATCCCTATTACAACCGGAAAGGATGACATTCAATTGTTCTTCAAGCAGTTGTTGATGGCAAAGGTCTTTTCTGGGATGTATGCGTTGGCTATCCAGGTAGTGTTCACGACGCAAGAGGACTGAGACAGTCTCATTTGTGGGAAGTCCTAAATGACGGGGAGTTATTAGGCCAAAAAATGATGAACATTTCTGGCTGTGATGTTGGACATTACCTAATTGGTGACCCAGCTTACCCCATAGGGGCGCAGATGGCTCAGTGGGTAGGGAGTCAGACTTATAGTCAGAAGGTTGCCAGTTCGATTCCCGACTGAGCCAAATGTTGTTGTGTCCTTGGGCAAGACACTTTACCCTAATTGCTCCCAGGTCGTTGCTGTAAATAAGAAAATGTTCTTTGTCAACTTACCTGGTTAAATAAAGGTTAAAAAAAAAAAAAACAGACCTGCCTCATGAAGCCCTTTTCAGACACTGGCAGACTGAAAAATAAACAACAGACTTACAACTACAGGCTGACCAGTGCACGGTCAGTTGTGGAAATGTGTTTTGGGAGACTAAAAGGTCTGCTGTGTGCATCACAACATTTGTGAGGAACATGGGGACAACTTTACAGACGAGCATCAAGACAGGCCTATAAACATTCAACCTCCTGTCCAGGCATTACCTGAACATGGTAATCAAGAAGGGGCTGACATCAGAGCTGCATTAATACAGTACTTTTGTAGAGGAAATGAATAATTTATTTTGTTTTTCAGCACCACTGCCATACATTCATAGTTCTACCTGTGTTCTGTTTTTGTTAGATCATTATACTGTCAACACCAGATGCAACCTTTTTGCTTACTTGCTGAGTTAAGTTATGTCTTTCTGGTTTTTTGAAATGTAGCAGAGATTGTGTGCACAGATGTAAATAAAACATTTTTAAAAACTTTGATTACTAGCATTTGTTTTTCTGATTAAGCATACTAAAGCAGACTTGTTTATTTTGAAAATGTTTATTTTTAAAAAGGTACACTTTACAAAAACTTACCCAAAAAATTGTGTGTCTAGTGCAATGTGTGCAATATTGTTCTTTCTGTTCAGTAGCAGTCGTCGGTGGGATTGGCTCTCCATCACCATGACCATACGCTCCATGATCCCAAGCATCGCAGCTGAGTCTGCATCCATTTTCTTGAGCAAGGTATCTGTCATGTCCTTGCAGTGCTGCAGGAACCTATCATCTGTCACTCTAAATATTCCAGCAGCTCCCCATTGGTGTCTAACAGTCCCTGTTTTAGGTAGCTAGCTACAGTAACTAACGTTAATAATGCAGGTAGGTTAGCGGTAGAGAGACCTTGCTCTTTAAAAAGACACAGATAGCTATAGTTGTATACTTGTTAAATGCATAGTCCTATATAGTGCTTGCACACTTGTGTAATTCATGTGACAGCACGTTATGTACAACAATGTTTCAAGTTAGTGCAGCAAGCCTTAGCTGACAGAGGGAGGTGCTGCTGATGTTGGATGAGGAGGCAGACTTACTATTTAATAAAAATATAATTGCAGGATTGACTATAATGCACACACAGCCCTCCTATTTAGATTGCAAACGTCATGTACGTGGGGGGAAATTACATGAACTGCAGTCAGCCACAGCATCTATCCCTATAATTGGAAATGTTGTAATTGGAGTGCCCTACCCTCTAGTAATATTAATAATAGCAGACCTTAATGGTATGTTTTCATTATAATTCTATGGTTCAAATTGCCACTGAGTATAGTCAGTTTTAGGATTTCGTAAGACTCTCAGACAAGAGATTACAATTTTTTGTTGATTTACAAGCAAGGGAAAAGGCCCTAATATGGTAGTCACTGTATCATTTAATTTACAAGTAATTTATATAACAAATGTTGTAAGTGTGCATATGTTGTTTTTTGTGGGCTTATTGAGATGGTGGAATCCTCACTTCCCAAATGCTGTGTACAACTGTGAACCACTACCCTGGAAATCCAGAGTTCTCGCGAGAGCACAATTTGAATTTGCTCAGCAAGTTACTCTGGCACCGAGTAATTCTGCTCATTAACTATGCCCTTGTAACCAAGCTGCACCAATCACATCGGTGTATCTGATATAGGCGTGCCAGAGGCATGTTAAACAAATGACGACACGACAGCTCTGCAACCTCGAAGTCATTAGTAAACATTGTAAAATCGCTATGGATTAACACCAGTTGTTTAAAACGACTTTGGCCACTACAATGAACGAGTTAGACTTGGCTTTTTGTCTAAAAAAGGAACAGAAGACGGCGCTCGAATCATTCCTTTTTTATAAAAGGATGTTTTTGCTGTTTTGCGACCTGATACGGCAAGAGTTTTTTCTACCAGTTAGCTCCGCCATAGGAGCTTAGCGAAAAACCACTGGTGATAGGTCGTAGTGTTATCCAATTGCGTACCTTGAGATTTTCAAATGCATGCTTGGTGCCGCCCCTCGAGTTGGGTCATTTTCATTACTCGAAGCCAAACCCAAATTTCCTCCGGATTTGGGTCTGGATTTTTCCAGGCTGGTGAACCACTGTGTCCGTGCTGAAGTGGTACTCAAACATTTCTCAAGGTTGTCAGGTATGCTTATTGTGTTTCCACAACAATGTTAGTGAGTAAATCTACTGAAATGGCTAACATATTGGTGGAGTGTGATGTGTAAGATGAGAAAGCAGAGATTAAGTCATGATTGTAAAAACAGTGCCAAGCGCAAACCAGTACAGAAGGCAACAATAAATTGGGGTCATGCCTATTCCCAATCATTTTGGAGGAAAATGTATTGCTGGTGAAGGGAGGGTCATGTCTATTTTGACTAAAGATCCCAAAACTCTTCCAGTAGCCCCTTAAATAAATAACAGTCCCTTATATGATACTATATTACTACAATGATACACCTTATCATAATGTAAGTCTAATATCATATTCCTACACTACCACTAGTTTCAGTGTGTTGAAACTCATAACAAATATCCTTACCCTTTCTGGCT
>JACXGM010039344.1:0-10606 GCA_016801145.1 Umbra pygmaea
GTATTATTTTGGTTTCTAGAGTAATAAAGTGTTTGCATTATTGAACCTTCGCGCCTGTCTCAAATATCTTGAAGGATACGTGACAATCTCAGACCGGCCTGGGGTGTTCCTTGTCCTTCATGATGCTCTCTGTGTTTTCAACGGACCTCTGAGACTATCACAGAGCAGGTACATTTATACGGAGACCTGATTACACACAGGTGGATTCTATTTATCATTAGTCATTTAGGTCAACATTGGATCATTCAGAGATCCTCACTAACCTTCTGGAGAGAGTTTGCTGCACTGAAAGTAAAGGGGCTGAATAATTTTGCTCGCCCAATTTGTCAGTTTTTTATTTGTTATAAAAGTTTGAAATATCCAATAAATGTTGTTCCACTTCATGATTGTGTCCCACTTGTTGTTGCTGCTTCACAAAAAATTACAGTTTTATATCTTTATGTTTGAAGCCTGGAATGTGGCAAAAGGTCGAAATGTTCAAGACGCCGAATACTTTCGCAAGGCACTCTATATATATATATATATATATATATATATAGTGGCCATGCATTTTACACCTAGGCTTTCACTATCTTCCCGAAATTAAAACGCATTATATTAACCTCAGAATAGGGCTATAGGTTGTTGTCATTTGGCATATAATAAACCCCATAGTCATAGTGAACATACATTTATTCCACTCGATAAAGGTTATTTAACACAAGGCTCAACATCTATGAGAATTACAATACACTAATTGACCCGACATGACTTTTATATATACTTTTAAGAACTATGCCAAATGTCACATTTATCAAGCTAAAATCTGCATAATGTTGATCAGCCAATTCAAATATAGAAAAGTAAATATTTCTACATATCCAGAAGAACATCATTTTCATTGCAGGTCAAGAATGTGTAATATTTATTACAGATGTCAATGGTTTACGTCTCCTTCTCTAATTAGCTAAAGTGAGAGAAACACGTTTGTAAAAGCGAATGCAATAGACGTTTGTGTTCGGATTTGCTGTAAGGATAACAGACGTTTTGTGTAAGATGAGAATGTATGTTTGAAGTGAATTTAGTGAATATATATATATGTATATGTGTGTGTAAATAAGTTTATAAATTCACCTATTCATAGCATATGTGAATATGAGGTTGCTGTTCAGTGCAGTGGGATAATGTTAAAGGCTCATCTTATTCACTCAAAAACATAACTCATTGGATGAACTCAATTAAATTGTGGGCAGGATTTCCATCCAATAAATATATGTAGCCCCAACTCAAAATTAGTACATTCATTCAAAAGAATGTAAATCATTTATTCTAACTCACTTGTATCAGACAGATACAACAGAATATAAATTAGTAAGCCTAAGTTATTTTTATTAAATAGATACAACAGTATGTAATTGAGTTAGCCTAACGCATTTTTATTAAATTCAGCAAAAATGAAATAATTACATTACCTAAATGAAATTAATTAACATTTTTCCAACTCATAATAATTGGAAAATGAATTATTATTAAATGTATTAATAAATGTTTCACTTGATCCCCCCATTAACATACACATGAGACAACCCTGTGTGAAACATTTTTATTGAAATACATATAGATTTGAATATGTTTTACTTAAGAGTTCCACTCCACTCAAAAATGTTTTTTTTCTTCTGTTGGATGTTTGAGCTTTATTTTACATTATGTTGATGTAAAATAAAATCAACTTTATTGATCCCCACAGGGGAAATTATCATATTACCATAGCTCACGAAACATAGCTGCGATAATATGTGAACTTTCCCTGTGGGATCACTGAAGTGCCATATATTAGGCACAGGGAATCTCAAACATGTATGTGCAGAGTTTTAGACATTTAGACAAGTGCTGTCAGTAGCGTTAATAACTCAAACAATCTGTATTGCCAAAACCGTGTTTACCTTTTGCTGACAGTATACAAACATTAAACATTTACAGGGCAAGTTAAAAAACGTGCTTTAAGCCACTAAACATGTTCGAAATGTCATTACTAGTCCATATTGAGGTAGATGACGAGGCCTCTCAAGATACATTCCCTCCTGGTGTTGATGTAGTCACACTAAAGCAGGGGTGAAAAAACGAGACCCAATTTAGCCAAATGTGGTTGTTATGGTGGCACAGGGAAGGAGCAGGCTGTCTGAAGATCAGAGGGTCTTTTCAATCAAAACAGGACGCCTAAACCCTAAATGCCCCCAACAAGCAAGTTTGTAGTTGTCTTGGATGTTTTACATAGCCTTTGGTGTGAGTGGGTGAACCAAATGAAAAAACATAGTATTTGGATAAAAGCACTACAAGTAGGCCATTCATAAAATGTGTTTCAATAAGCAGCTATATAAAAGAAAACCATACAATAGCTACCCAAATACAAAGAAAAGGACATTATATGCATTTCAACTAACCAAATCTGTGATAGACAGGACTTCCTTAATCTTTTGCCCCTTCACTCCTCCTTTGCTCTTAAAGATCTGCATCAGCTTGTCTGAGAAGTGGTTCAGCTGTGACATGAACTTTGACTGCAGTGGCTTGGTGGTGATTCGCATAAACTCTGCATTTACCTGAAAAATTTACTAAATGCAGCCATTTTGAACAATTTGTTATAATTACCACAATTTTGGTTCTATGGGGGAGCACAATGTTTGATTTTACATAGTAGAGTCTGCATGTGTGGGCATAGCCTGCATGTGTACATGTGTGGTAGGAGATAGCATATCAGCTAGCATACCAGCAGCGCCGGTCTTATACTGAGTTGTGCATGGCTGCATGCACCTTGCGGGATGTTCCAATCATTCATTAGCATTGATGAACCACAAAGATTATGAAAATCATTTTTATTTATGGTTAGAATAGACCCGCAAGGAACCACGACATGAATGCAATTGTCAACGGACATGCACAACTCAGCACAAGACGGGTGAATGGCGATTCAGAGATTCAACAGTCAGTCAAGTATAGGCCAGATTTGACAATTCTGATTTGACTATGTAATTCTTTAGCCCTAGTAATGTCAAAATACAAGCGTGCAGAAAGTTATCATAATGGACAATGAAAAATATCAACTCATACAAACATTTCTTACTTCACTCTCCTGGAATAAGGCAGGCCACCTGTTTATGAAATCTTCTATCAGGGGCCTCTGCTCCACAATCTCTAGTCGTCTGTGGGAGAATGTTTTTCCCTTTGTTTCTTTTATCACCACTTCATTGTCACACTTTTTCAGTTCTGACAATAAAGCAATTCTCTCATTCTCCAAGCTTTCTTTGGTCTCGCCTTTTGGGTGCAGAGGAATGTAGTTAACTTCAGCCTTTCTAGGCTTCTGGATGTTGGCTGCAGCTTTGCCTTGGCCTTCTCGTTTGTGTTTTAAAGAGTTTACACGGATTTCAGGATGTCCAAGTCGGCTGAGTTTCGTACAATAGTTTTGCATTATATACTTGAGCGATTGTTTCCATCCCCAAAATCCTGTCCTAGATCCCAGCTGCCCTAGACAAGGATGGGCCCTTGTCAAAGCTGATGCTACCTTTTCACACTGATAGTATTTTGGATACTTTGTGTATTTCATCATTTCTTGCGCAAGGCCATCAAGAATGACCATCTTTAGCTTCGGGCCAGGGTTGAAGTATGTTCCATTGGTCGCACACTCTGTGTTTTTGTGTTGTAGTTTAAATAAAGCCTCATAGTTGAATTTAGGGACAACAAATATATTTGGCCAGGTGACCAACCGTGAGGGCTGAGTTTCTTTGGATGAATGCGGTGTTGATGTGTACAGCATATTATCACTGCAAGATGAGTCTATTGACAAAACAGGGGTTTCAGGCTCTGAGCAAGTGGTAGCAGAGGTCTCGCCAAAACAGTGTGTGTACAAAGTGATGCAGGGCTCAACCGGTAACAAAATAGGATTAAAGATTATTTTCAGTGTGCTTTTGTTTTGAATGTCAAATTCTGAAGTTAGGTTCATGAACTCATTGAAATCAGAATCCATATATTGAATTTGGAAGTCCTGTTTCAATTGAAAGAATGTCTTTATTAGCACATGTAGTTCTTCCACTGATGCCGGAATTCCAGAAGGAAGGTGCCGTTTTCTAGAGTCAGACGCGTCACCAAAGATGATCCGCAGGACAGTCAGACTTTCCATTTTGCAACACCTTTAATCTAGAGCAGGAAAAAGGGAGAAAAAATAAACAATACATTTGTTTTATTTGTGATAAAATACAGTTTGACATTATGTAAGTCTGGCATCAAGAGCTCATACTATTTGCGTTAAACAATGACACTAACCTTTAACGATGATGAATCTTTTCAACATTAGAATACGCAATCCATATATTCCACAAAGGGATAAGGGTCCACCAAGTCATCAAACTCAATTAGGGCAACCTCTCTAGTGGGTGAAGCAGACAGCTCAAAACCCCCATAATGCTCCCTATACCAAGCACATAAATCTTTCACGAGAAAACACAACTTCTCCTTCAGAACACACAATTGAATGATTTTATTAAGTTTCGGTAGTACATCTATAGATCCATGTACAATAAGCATTCCCTTACTGTAATGTATACCACTGCAAGACACATATTTTGCTATATGAACTTCAGTCACATCTGAGTATCTCTGGTTCAGAGCAGACACTACTCCTTCACTAAGGACATCAACAGGCATGATTGAGACATCTGTGACCTCTAAGGGTGACTTCTTGAGACTGGAGGAATGTGTGTGGTAAGCAAGCATGAACTGATGTTTAATAGCTAGTGAACAAGTTATATTCTTAAAGCAATTCATATAACGTGCGACCTGCTTGAAGAAGCTATGTTTAGCCTCAAATCTCATAGTCCAGAGAGCATTAGAGGTCCAAAGCAACGAATCAGTTGTGGATAGTGCTCCAAATAGTGATGTTTTGGTAGGAGCTTGATGTGTGGAAAGAGTTCAATATAGCGGCGTCTGTGATCATAGATTCTGGCCTCAAGATATGCAACAGTCTCCTCTGTATGAACAGGAGCCACAACCAACTCAACTATGTCGTATAATATAAGATCTATAACTACCTGCCATGCTGGCTCACCTTCTGGCAAAATGTGTCCAATCAACAAGGGAGGAAATCTGAGCAAGGCCCAATTTTCATGTGCATTGCCACCTATAGTGTTGCTAGTTTTGAAAAAGCGTGACATTGGATGGGGGCGATTGGTTTTGTCCCCTTATTTGTACGGAAATGTCTGGATCAATTTGTTAAGCGTCTCCAGGGTGAAGTATTTTTTGGAAATCAACAAACTGATACAGCGTGCTAGTTCAACTGGAACAACACCCTCAAAGAGGTCATGCACAATATCAGGAAGATATCCAGTGCTTACATGCTTACTGTTTTTTTACACCACAGCAAATAGTTGCATTTTCCTGAGCAGATATTGTGGCGACCAAGAGCAACCAATAGGTTAACCAAAGCAGTTAATGTGGCGTCTAACGCTATATATCAAATATCAGTAATGTTAAAAGTCTAGCACTAGTACTAGCTAGCCACCAGAGGTTAACGTTAGCCAGCCTACTCCCTTCAACTTCGAAGAAGGAAATTCGGCTCGCTTAACTGTTGCACACATTTCGGTCTGTATTATGGAAATAACGTTATTTGACAGTAAGATACTTTGTAATCTACTACAGAAAACGAACACTTACCAAGTAGTGGATTGTCCACTTTTATTTTGTAGCGTCTTTCAAACGATACCGTCACGTTGCAGCCAGAGGATGACGAGATCGGCGAAATTCGAAAAGAGCGCGCTGTCTCGCACATGCGCAAAGGGCACGCTGTCTCGCACTTGCGCAACGTGGGGACCCATATGAAACTTTTTCTTGCCAATCTAACGTAAATCATAAATCTCTTAGGTAGAGCTATTAATACATTTTGGGTTAAACCGCCTAAATATATATACATATGATCTTAAATAGATATATTTAAATAAAGCAAACTATATTTAAATGTGTCACCTCTAAGAAGGGCTTGAATCATTTTTTGAGTGTACTTTCTCACCTGAACCTGGCTGTTTTCATTAAAAAAATAAACGTATATCCATCTATGGGGAAACAGACTGTGGGTCAGAGTTTTTGATCCAGTGTTTCAGTTCTGATATGAGTCTGATGATCCGTCAGGTGGAATTACTTATTTTTCATTGGCATTGACAGTTGACAATAAGAAAGTGTCTGGTAGGGAGGTAACGGCAGCATAGGCGGCGCTATTTTTAGGGGTGTTCAGGCCGTTACGACAGGCTATTAATAGCGCACTTTAAAAACTTGCTGTATACTCCTAAACTAACTGTAGGCAAATGTAGAATAATTTTAGTCTACAGTAGGCTAACATTATCTTACATTTTGCCTACAGTTAGCAATTTTGTCTAACCTTGCACAGTTGGTTACAGTGTAACCAACTTTGCAACTTAGACACAGTTGGACTCTGTGGTGAATAAACTAGGCTAATTCATATATAATTGCCATCGTTGTGATCAGGGAATCACAGTTTGGTTCCACAAATACTACTGTAAACCTGTAGCCTACTCAAACGTGTTAATTCGATTTAGATTTAATTTTCACTCCGTTAGCCATACCTTTTCAGTGGTAGAAGGTAGTCAACTCTGATGACCGTTCCTCAAATTTACAGTATCTGCGTAGACTAAACAGTAGACTGAGGCGCCGCCGCCCACGAATCAGAGGCATAGCCTACTCGTTCAGGGAATTGCAGATAGGCTATGTCGTTATTTATCCTTTTCCATTGCTAAAATTAGGCTTGCAAAAGTAACGAGGTTCGAGCACTAAACAATTTCACAAAATCACAATGATAAGGACTTTATTTATCAGGGGTGCTGAAATGAGATTTAGGGTGCTTGAGCACCCCTAAAAATAGCCTAGTGCCGCCTATGGTAGATGGTGAATAGGCGATCCAGTTTCTGGAAACTTTTTCCTATTTGGCAGTTGACAGCGTAGCTGATCATTAGTAAGGGAGCGCACCTTACCACCCAAACCCCCATCACGAGTTGAGGCTAGATATTTGCTCTTTCTATTATGAAAGGCAGCAGGTCCACGACCGATAACAACAGCAAGAGCATCCTCCTTGATTGCCCCCCACAATCTCGGGTCAGACACCTGATTAAACCACTGCTCGCTGCTGCTGCTATTGGTGCAGCTGGCAGGTTGTGCTATGCTGCTAACACTAGCCTCCTTGGGTCCCTGGTAAGGTTGCTCGTCATGACCTACCACACATTCCTCACCCCGATTCTCCTACTGGGCCTGGCTACTTTTGAAGAATGTTTTGAAAGATGGAACCTGTCTTAATAAAGACACCTCCCTCTCCTTTTCGCTTTTTCGTTTGCGTTTAGTACAACTGCTTCTCTCACTCATTTTCTTGACTTAACAACGACAGATCCACATTCCGCTCGATTCAGCGCGGGTTATTTGAAGGCTGCGCAGGGGCGGGTTGTTACGTCAGTACTTTCCACACCTGAGCTTGACCAATTATATAATTCTATTTAAATGAATACAAATATCAGCATGCCATCTATTTGGTTATACATGATGTCATTATCTGAAATGTAAATATTTTTTTTTCTTTTGCTTGGGCCCCAAGTGCGCATGGGCCCCTGGGCCTGGGCCTGTGCCCATAATGCCCATTGGGTAATCCGGGCATGTCTCCAGCAAATCCTTGTGTTCAAATTGGGCACCAGTAAATTCAGTCGCAGAAGTATAATCGGTGAACATAATCATGCCGTGCATGATCTGACTAAAGGCTTCCATGTTGGTTGAACAGTGCATAAAGAATTGACAGCTGGGCGACATACAGATGTGGCTAATATAAAGTGGTGAAAAAAGGGAGGGACTGTACTGAGTTGTACCAGGTTGTACCAAGGTGCACTTCAGCTGATTGAATTAAATTTCATTTTTTTAAAGAAAACAATAAAATGAAGTGGCTCCAGGGTGCACATTCATCCAAAGCATTTCCCCTCAATAATCTCTAGTTTACAACAGCGTTGTTTCTTTATCATTACAACCACTGAGTTTCGGAGGTTAAATATATTATTTATAGTGCTTTAGTCATTAAACTATTGTCCTACAATACACATGTCCCATTTAAACTGCCTATTGTATATTTAAAATGCCTTTCCATGCACAAATCCTGCAAAGTCTAAACAGCTAAACGGAGTGTTAGACTGCTATACAGTACACTGTAAACCAGCCAGTTACAGTGCCTTGCGAAAGTATTCAGCCACCTTGAACATTTTAACCTTTTACCACATTTCAGGCTTCAAACATAAAGACAATAAATAATAATTGTTAACCCTTCAAGGTCTAAGGGGTTTTAGGTCTGCCTGGCACACGGTTTACTTTTTGGCCTCTAGAAAGGTCATACTTTGACCTACAGTGAAGTGCCTTATGGTTCTGGACTCAGCAGACTGGATTGTGGTCCCATTCCGTGAAACTGCCACGGATTTCTGAGAGATCAGGCTGTTACAGATGTAGGTATGATTAAGTGGTGCCATTTGTACCGCATCACTAATCAGTGCATTTAGTTGCCAATAAATGGTCTATTACCGACACTAGGTGGTGCTAAACCGCTTTTTAATAAACACAATGCTCCTAATGGGTTTGTCATTTTACAATTGATGCGTGAGTTTGGAGTTTTAATCCCTCCTACAGTGGAGATATTGTAGTAAGGGGGTAAAAGGATACAATTAAGATGCACTTATGAAGTTAAAGCATTAATAATTCATATTACCTTTCCTCCCCTGTTGCAATCGTCTGGGTTAAGAACGGAGAAATGCTTAATAAATGTCTATAGAGGATTAATAGAATAGACGTGGTTGATTATTTCCTGTCTAACTATCTGACCTCATAATGATCATTGATCTGTGTGTAAACATTTACGGAATAAATACTACAGCGACCCGGGAAAACTTAATCGCTTACCGCGATACTCAGAAAACAGTGCATAGGCTACTTAGCTTGAACTGTGTGTGTGATAAGGGCTGCAACTTAAGAGCTGGCCAACAAGATAGCTTACGTTCCCATTAACGACTCCACCGGAGATGTTCTGGGAAATGATTTAGAATGTCAGACAGAACGTAGTAAAGTGAATAATATTTAATTTCAATGAAAGGCATAAATGCAACTCTTTAACCGGACACAGAATTATACCATAATACCAACAATTAACTGTCACCTAACACTTCTAAAAATGATCTACGATCTAAGCATGTCTTATACGGTTCAGTCTATTACAACATTTATTCAACACATTTGCTATGGCACACCTTGACGTGTGGCCAGGAGAGTCGTTAAAGAGATCTTGTCCGCTTAACCTTAAACAAAGTCTTATAATTCCCTTCGAGAAGGGACGCCCCCAACTCCCGCTGCATACAAAATACATATCAGTTCACTGGCTGGAATTGGAGACCAAAAGAGTACATTAACAATTTAGATTATACGTCGCCTTGGCGCCTCGGCGCATCCGGGCTGTAACAAAGGAACATTTGAAAATCTTCCAGAGAGGGGAGCTAGCATTTGTCTTCTCCTAGAAACCCTGTGGAGACAACATAAGACCCGTACAACCTTTTAATAGTAATAATACCAAACTCCCTTTATGGGGGGATCACAACCAAAATCACATGAACAGGCTTAAATGTGTGACATACATTGGGGTTTGCCCCCTTCCCATGAATCTTAATTCATCCCAGGAAATCCTTTGTTAGATGAGGAGGGATGAGAAGCCAGCTGTTGAAGGAGTCATTATTTGGTCCTATAAACATTAATTTCCCACTACAGATCGCCTGTTTCATCGCCAGGTCTGCCGCGAGAGGAAGACCATCACAACGCACTGGAAATCATTGTGGGATCGTTGAGATGTTTAATAAGGACCAGAAATAACAGCATTGTGCAATGTTTATAGTCACATTGATGAGGCTGGTGCTAGATGTTATCCCAAAAGGTGTAGTTATGGATGCTGGCAAGGTGGAGGCGCTGGTCAGGACCTTTGCTGGTGGTAGTTGGTGTCCTTTGGTGGTATGTTTCACCTCTACCCCAGGTTCTGTAGGCGACCATGTGCTTCCCAGCTAGAATGTCTTCCCCCTGCAAGGGTGCAATGTCAGGTTCCCATGAGTAGAGTGGGTTTAGCAGGAAATGTTGATCACCCGTAGTAGAGAGTTCATTTCACAAATATACCACTCACTTTTAAACATTTTCATAGCAGTTAGCATGGACATGTGATAAATGTAACATTATGTAACATTGTTAGCCTTGTATTGTTACAGTTCAGTGATTATAAGGTATTATATGTGTACAACAATATTTTGTATTTACCAACATGAGTGTCTCATGCAAACACCAGCCAGTGAAGTGATCCCATAAGATTACCTGGTCCTTAATGACCTGGGCCCGGTTCCCCGATAACGTTCACTCTTAGCCCGCTAAGAAGACTCTAAAAGATATATCTTACAGAAGTTGTTTACATTCGTAAGTGTGTTCCCCGAAGTCTCCCTTAGAAGCTTCTTATCACGTCGCACTTAAGCTGCCTCTTAAGTGCGACGTTACAAGGCGCTGTCCCAAGGGAAGGTGCTGAATG
>JACXGM010039345.1:0-10605 GCA_016801145.1 Umbra pygmaea
ATTTTCTTTATTTCATCTTGTGACATATTCACTGTGTAAATTTATTCTAAATAAATTATAGATTTCCAAGAAATTCAAAGTCTTTCCTTTTCAAAAATATCAACCATATGTTTCTGCTTGCTTCATGTCCAGTGTAACAAGAAGTTAACTTTGGGTATGTTTTTTTGTCAGAATTTCACAATCAGAGCCCGATCCTTAAAGAGGTTAAAAAAAGCAGGGAGCCTGCCATTGGAGTTCTCTACATGCTGAAAAAATTGTGCTTCCTGATCTGTTTAGCAGCACAATGCCTAATAGAAACATTTCAGAAAAACAAGCTATACCTTCAAAAATGATGGACAACCAAGGCCAATGTCTAAGACTTATAGCACAATCAGTGTAACAGGAATGCTGATTTTCAATACAGAAAATATGCCTATATTCATCTCAACAGTCCTTCCAATAAATTTGATGATGTAGTAAATAGGAATTGGTCTGCAAAATTTTAAATCTGGCACTCTCTCTAGCCAAGCATGAGTGAAAGAGGTCTCATTGTCCTACAAATATATGGGAGAAGCTCCCAGCACCTCCAGATCGCTGTGGTGTGCCACTTTAATTGACTCTGGCAGATAATAATTTAGACAACCGAAGATCAAGAAATTCTGTGGATTGTGATCAAGCAATTCTGTGGATTGAGTCAACTATATATTTTTCCAAACAGTTGTTGTGTTGTTGTCATCATAGGCCATATGGTATACCAATGTTTTTTGACTGGTGCCTAGAGCAATGTTGCCAGTTGAAGTGGTTTAGAATTGTTTAAGCTAACAGAGGTCAAGACTATAATTGTTAAAGAAAAGTTCAACTCTAAGACCTTGTATAATTATGCTTTAAACGTACAATAGACAGTATCAGTAAAAGAAGGACTGCTTTTTCTTTCTTATACAGTTTTAGACTATCCTTCTAACTTTATCTCTGCTATTTTGTTATATACATCTACCTTGAAAGCCATCTGAAACTAATTTGTCAAACTAAAAATACATTTTTGGGAATTAGAACAAACCAACATGGACTCCAGCTGTACTGAATGTGCAGAGTGCTGTCGCCTAACAATAGGAGTGGCTGAACTAGAAAGTAGGGTTTCCACCCTTCACCAAATAAAGGATGATGAACAATATTTGGACTCGTTCCTGATACCGTCATCCCAGGTGGCAGCTTCAGACGCTACCATACCATGGAATGGCCACAACACCTTGGCTGAGGTGCTGACTCAGCGGGATCACAAAGGTGCCATCGCCAAGCATATGATTACTTCTACCCCAACATGCTCAGAGGCATGGACGGCCGTACAAAAAACCAAAACAGTTCAAAAACATTGCTCACCAACCACCAAAGAAAAACTTCAGCTGAGCAACAGATACCAGGTTTTCCCAAAAGTCGCCCTACTTGAAACCCCCAGCAAAATCCAAAACTGTTACCAGAATGCAGTACACACAGCCTATGCCCAGAAGGTTGACTACACCTCCTAGGAACAGCATTTTACAACCCTGCCGTGCTAAAGAAAACTACCTAAATTATGGCAAGAAATGTCAATCACAAAATGACAGGGGGGCAAACCATCTCGCACAGGCTAAAAAGCCAGAACAAACCAAAACTATACTCATTAGGGACTCAAAAATCAGCAAATTAAGAAGTAAGAATATGATTACACACTGCCTTCCACACGCAACTGTCAGCGACATAGCTGAGAAACTACCAGAAATCCTCAAAAGCTATACAGCCACTGGTTATACATGTAGGCTCAAATGACACTCTAAAGTAGCAGTCTTAACTGTTAAAAAAGGACTTCACTGGCCTGTTTGACACAATTGACTCTCTACAAGAATCTGCAGTGTACATATCCGGTCCTTTACCAACAGTTGGACGAGGAATAGGTCAGTTTAGCAGACTGTTAGCACTGAACAACTGGCTGATTTCTACATGTGCTACCAGAGGTCTGAATTACATCAACAGTTACGACCTGTTCTGGGAGAGAAGAAATCTCTTTAAAAGGGACAGGATTCATCTAAACGACTCTGGACTGCAAATGCTTGCAGGCCACCTGGAATACAATATCCCTCATTCTTCCATAGTTACACCAAAGAAGGAAACAGAAAATAAACAGCAATACTCTCCCATCAGGCTGATTTCTAAAAAACTGCGGAAAACAATGGGCGAAATGGATGAACTACTTTCTATAAAACAGTGATATCATGCAAACAGTTCAACCAATGTTGACGTTATTAGCTTGTGGCATGAAAGCTTTGGTAATATTCAGATGGACAGATAGGTTACAGTGCATAATGACTTTAAAAGAAGCAGTTTTTGTGGGATTCAGATGGACAGAAATGTTACAGTGCCTGATGACTTTAGGTCAATGTGTACCATAACAATAAGTGATAAGAACAATGTTGTGAATTTAATGACACCAATGCATATTACTGTTTTGACTAGAACAAGGGCCAACAAAAGCTACCCAGTTTACCCCCACCCTATAATCTACTCAAATTTGATAAAAATGCCCAAACACAAAATAGCTTTGGAGCAAGCTCTAACTATATTAGCACTACTAAATATTAGATCACTAACAAACAAATCTGCATCCAACACTCATCGAGGCAAGCCTAAAAAATTATAAATGTATCCAGTCAGTAAGTGAGGGTAGAAGGGGGGAGGATTAGCTGTGATTTATCATGAACATTTTTGCTGTACAAAGGTTGATCTCAGAGAATTCTCAACATTTGATTATGTTGCCTTCACTCTCAAAGCAGAAATACCAGTGTTGATGTTAACAATATATCGACCACCAAAATAACTTCCAGCCTTTCTACCTGAAATCTCTGAAATACTGTCACTGACCATTATCAAACATGATCAAATTCTTATGAACGGTGACCTAAACATTCACGTAAATAATAATGCCGACAAGTATGCTATGCAATTTATAAACATTCTGCATACTTTTGACCTGATTCAACAGGTCTCACAACAGACGATTGAACATGGAAATACATTGGATCTGATGATATCAAAAGGATTACCCATACAAAATCTTTCTGTGACAAATGTCTCCCTTTCAGACCACTACTGTGTATTTTATGATGCACACATTTCTAAAACCAGAAATAAGGGAAAAAATTTAATCAGAATACGATACGTAAATGAAACGGTCAAGCAACATATTTCAAGGGTGCTAACTCAGCTTCATTTTAGCACAATCAATACAGCCCACGAGATGGCAAACAAACTAAATTACTATCTGACAAATGCTCTAGACAAAGCAGCAACAATTAAACAAAAAAGAGGCTATGAGAGAAGTCAAAGTCAAAAGTCAAAGTTGTTTATTTGTCATATGCATCGGATAACATCACATCATCCTATGCAGAGAAATTCTTTAAAAGGTTATATGCAATATAAAGAAATTTTAAAACGATAATAATAATAATAACAAAATACAATATGTACTGAGCAGTGGTCTGGAAAGTGTACAACAGCAGAAGTAATAAATATTATAAAATATGGCATGGAAAAGTACTTTCAAAGGTGCATTGAATTCTTCTACATCAGGGCCCGTATTCATAAAGAATCTTAATGCAAAGAGTAGCTCCTAGTGAGAAAATTCTAAGAAAATTCTTAGAAATGTGGGCGTTTACTCTTAAAATTAAAAAAAAATCCTAGTAAAGAAAAAGGTCATTCAGAAAGCATCTTAACTCTTAAAAGAGGTCCTAAGGCCAAAATTGGTAGGAGTACAGACGAGGACTTTTAAGAGGCTTAAGAGTTCCTTCAGTAGAGGAGAAAACGGCGGAATTACGAAGAGGGAGAAGAAATGTGTTGTAGACAATGGATGATAGTGAGTCAATAAGAAGCTATAGATTAGATCATGTTTGTGACCAATGTTATTAGAGACATGCTAACATCTCAGACACAGCGCAGAAATGTCATAGTGCCAGAAATGAAAGTAATCACTACATTAAGATATTTGGCAACTGGGAAAATGCAACAATGTAGCAGTGATGACTTGGGTCTGTCACAGCCTTCTGTAAGCAGAGTGATCACACAAACAATTACAGCATTTTCAGAACCTCTTATTGTGTCGCAGTTCATTTCCTTTCCACTGGACATTCCCACCTTGCAGGCATAAAAAACTGCATTCAAGAATATAGCAGACTTGTTGTCGGAGTAATTGATGGAACGTATATCCGAATTATTTAACGTGATCTCCGAAATACGTGATACTACCACTGACACTTAACTTCAAACTATGTGGCAGTTTCACGGAATGGCCGAAAATTCTGTGAAACTGCCACGGATCCTTAACTTCTAAATCCGTGACAGTTTCACGGAATACTTAAAATCGCTCAGTTTTTTCCTTCTTGGACAACCAACCAATCACCGTCTTCAAAAGATTGTGTCATACATAGCAACGGGGTCAGCCCCGCCTCCTCACTAAGATAAGACTTTTTGTCTTTTCCTTGTTCAGATTTGCTCTTAGATGGGTCTGGAATCGATCTTAAGCTAAGACTCCTACGTACAAGTTTTTAAGCTAAATTAGGAGTTTTCTAAGAGGATTCTTAGAATCTTTATGAATACGGGCCCAGATGTAGAGTGGATAAAGTGACCAGAGAATGTCAGGGCTCAAGAAATGATTTGTGATTTGTGATCAATGTTCCATGTTGAGCAGCCAAATGGCCTGCGGAAAGAAACTGTTTTTTAATCTGGTAGTCTGTGCCTTGATGCTCCGGTAACGTCTCTCATGGATAAATAAAAGGCATCTCCATGGATAAATAGCTCTGTCTGTGAACAAAAAAAAAGCAAATAGGGCAGCGGAAAGAAAATGGAAAAAAACTGGACTTGTGGTCCATTTAGTATCTACAAAAAATCCTTAACAACATACAATAACACTGTACATGCTGCAAGAAAAAAAACACTTTTCCAGGATCATTATAGAAAGTGGAAATAACCCCAGAATACTATTTTAAAAAATAGACAAACTGCTACACCCTTGAGTCTGGCCTCTCTCTAGGTTTCTTCCCACGTCCCTCCTACTAGGGAGTTTTTCCTAGCCACTCTGCATCACTTGTGTTGCTTGCTTTTGGGGGTCTCGGGCCAGGTGTCTGTCAAAGCACTTTGTGACAACTGCTGTTGTAAAAAGGGCTTTATAAATACATTTGATTGATTGATTGATTAGAGCAAATCATATTACAGAAACAGCCCTGACCAACAGCTAACCTGCTAATGGTACAAAATTTTACCCGCAGAAAAATTTGAGATGCTGCCTTGTTGGAGTATGCTTTAAAACTGTTAAACACAATACCAAAAAATATCAAAGAAGCATCCTATTGATATATTCAAAAAGCTGTTAAAAACACATCTTTTCACTATAGCATTTTACTAAGTTAGCACCCAAATGCTTTTTATGCCAGCCCTTTTTTTAATATGTTCCTCTAAATTTCATATTTCTATTTGACTGCCTGCAAATGTGCTCTATGCTTTTTATGTTTAAAATTTTAACTATTTACATTTTTTTGTCCTTTATTGATGTAAATGTTTTTATTGATGCAAATTTCTTCCATTTTAGTTGACTTTTATTGATGTAAAGCACTTTGAGCTGCATTCCTTGTATTAAAGGTGCTATATGAATAAAGATTATTATTATTATTAATAATCTGTAGTCTTTGGCCGCTAGGGGTCTCTCGATCAAAGCAATAGCAAATTATGTACTTGGATGACATCGGGAAGAAGCGTGGCATCATGGGTTTTGTTATCGTCGTCAATGACAACCTTCCCATCTATCGTCGCCGGCAGAAAAAATGTTCACTGACAAAGTAATGTATTGTTAAAAATATTATAACTTTATTCACGTTATGTTTGGCGGTTCCCTGGAACTTAGAGCAACTAGAGCAGTCAAAGGTTACATTGACAGAGGACAAAATGATATGTCCCGTGTCTTCGAATTATATTGCAAATTTCTCTGGCTTTGAAAGTTGGTGAAAATTTAGGATAATGTAAGTACACAACTAAGAAATATAAATAATGTAGTTATAGTGAAGTTTGCTTTTTTAATGCAAAATACGTCTTTTGTTATTGTTTTCGAAAACTACATATTGTACCTTTAAATCAAACAGTTAGAAGATAAAGGGGAAGTCAGATCAAGAGTTGATAGAACAGATCAGCAGATTGAAAAAGCATTAGCTCAAGAGAATCATATGTATAATTCTGTCTAGATAATGATGAGAACATTTTATAAGAAAGGTCCTTATAGGTCATCAGAGAAGTTAGCTGAACGTGTAAGTAAACAGGTCACAATCAGACCCCTGTTTTGCTGACTTTAGCAAAATTATTTGCACATCTATTTTCCTATGATGGTTTTCCATTGTGATGCTGTGGCTGATATTGTAGGCCTTTTCTGTGCATCTGGATTAAACTGATTAGCAAGCTTGCAAAGGCAAATAAAAATACAACTTGGGGGCTGCTGGGATGGCAGCCATCTTGAGCTGCGGGCGGACACCATCTTGAGCTGCGGGGTGTCCTCCATCTTGGGTTGCGTGGTGCCAGCCATCTTGGGGTGCGGGGAAGGTCTGACTGAGCAAACTTGATCTTCAAATGGCCTGAGGACCACGCCAGCCCGTTGAGCCTGCTTAACAAAATGTTGAAGGCGCTCCCCAAACAAAGGACCTTCGCTCCCCAAACAAAGGACCTTCCGGTTCCAGTTGCAGAAAGCAGACGAAGCCAAGCCAACATTCTAAGAGCCTTCTATTCCATACTTCTCTCAGCTCCTGTAACAAGCACTCAGTAGGTTCACTAACAAACAATACTTCACAATGAGGAACACAAAAGGACAGGTATATACTGTATACAGGGGTAAATAAGAACAGGTGATCTGAATACTGGGTGATTGGAATCTGGGCTAGAGGGATGCATTCATGGAGACTCGGGACTTAGGGAATTGCTGGTGAAATGGAGAAGGAAAACACAAGGGCATACAAACAATAAGGGAAACCACTAGAACCTAGGCAAGACTAAATTGAAAAATGAATACAAAACAGAACAGAACACAGGAACAAGGACATCATTACAGTTAGGTGTACTCGTCATGGAATAATACGAAAACTGTCTGACATAGAAGTGTCTCCTACCAGTGCTTTAAATGCAATGGTGCTGCAATCAAGTGAAAGCAAGCAGATTTAATATTACACTGTTTGAATGATATTGCACAAGTTAACTGGCTCAAAGTGGCTCATGTGATGCCAATAACTGTCTGAGTTTTGTGTTAGTAACAGTAAACTGCAATCCAAAAACATACATTTTGTGTCTGCATTGATTGAACATATGGATGAACCTCCCAGAGCTGTTAATGATAACAGATAGGTATGAATATTTATGGCCCACAGAGGAGGAAAAGCCTAAAGTAAAATTCATGGCACTAGAGCTGCAAAATATAGCATTATTATTTTTATTTTTCATTTTATTTTCTCATCACACATTTTAAGTATGATATAAAAAGACAAATAACATGTCAGTTCAAGTATATTTGCAATGCCTTCAAGATTAAAAAGTATTGTTCCTTCAAATTAACATTTTACATAATGATCGTTTGGATCTGACTTTTATAACCATGTTTATATACATTTCATGATATTGCTGGACAATTTAAGTAGGTCTCACAACCTTGGAGACAAGGTTTTTGTTGCTATAATGGGTTACAAGGCTATTATTTATGTATCTTTATACATTATTCTATCAAGTCGCAAATGTAAACCAAAATGGTGTCAAGGCTGTCAAAACAATTTAAACTATTAGCACATATTCAACTTTAAATCATTCAGACTTAACAAAAGTTTTGCTGCTTGAGAAAACATTTGTCATTGTTAGAGTAATTAGGAAAAAAAGTCCTGCAAACTGCCTATATAAACAAGCAATAATTTATTAGTTAAAAATCAATGTTTCAGTCTCAGATTTTCATCAGGTAATAAATTATTGCTTGTGTATACTTATAGGCAGTGTGTGGGACTTTTTTCCTAAATTCACGATCCGTCATGATTGATCTTATCCTACGCACCTGCCCAACCAGTAAGAGGTGTGCAAAAAGTTTTCATCTATATATTGTTGGAATAATGAAACCTCTTCATCTCCAAAAACGTTCAACAACAGATGCCAATAGAAAACAGTTTCATTT
Organism: Umbra pygmaea; assembly: GCA_016801145.1. Classification (NCBI taxonomy): domain Eukaryota; kingdom Metazoa; phylum Chordata; class Actinopteri; order Esociformes; family Umbridae; genus Umbra; species Umbra pygmaea. The sequence goes on from JACXGM010039345.1 coordinate 8,189, forward strand.
GAACGGTAAACACATGCATACAGGAGAAAGCCATTTTTTTTTGTCTTGTTAATCAAAGTAGGGTTACAGCCATTTACTCTTATAATGTTTTGGAGAAAAATAATTGCATGAAATGCATTGAGAAAAGGCATTATTTTCTGCTAGAAAGAAACACTTTAAACACCAAAAGTGTCTACTACTTGTAGCTTACATTTTTCATTTGTTTTGTGAACAAACCCAACAGAAGACATTTTCCCACAAGCATGTGTGTCTTTGTCAGTTGAACATGATATTGAGAATGTAGGTCGAATTCCTGGGTGACGCATACTTTATATTTCCACTTACTGTATTTTAAAGTGATAATAAGAAGTCAATAATTAAAGTAATGTAAAAACTGAAGATACATTTTGTAAGGGTCAATAGGTATTATTAGCTTGCTGGACTGTGAATAAAGCAGATATATATGGGTGCTATGGTAATGCAGTGTTGTGTGACTTTTCTGCATGGATTTTCTGTTTCATCAGAGACAAAGAGTTGCCGCGGTGATTGCTTTAGCACTACCTGTTTCACTGATTTATAGAGCGTGAAGGTTATTAGCTATCACAGTGCCACGATTACATACAGTAGAATAGCTTCTGTGCGTGTTTCTGTGTGACTTTGTATGTGTATGTGTGCATATATGCATGGGTGTGTGTTTGCCGATCGTTAATGAATGTGATAATTGCTCATGCAGTCTTTATTGAGCCATGATCAATGCAGTAATTAGCATTAAAATCACCCCACATGCTTATTCTAACTGGTCTACAATTACACAAGGAATAATGTTATTATTTCTCAAGAGCATTTGAGCAGAGTGTTTGGTTCAGTATGTGGTTTAATTAACAAGCTGATTTTGAAACACTGCAAATGTCAGTCGATAAATTGTGTAAAGGGTAACAGGAAAAAGTGGTGGGTGTCTGGAAGAAAACATACCAACTTTGAAAATAATTACCTGAAAGTGCAGAACAAAGTAAACACACTTACTTTACCATTGATTTGTGTTATAAAACTATAGATGCACTAAAGAGGTCAATAAAACTCAACCAAAACCATGAAATGTCATGGAAATTCAGCGCTGGAAAAATGTTGAAACTCCTTAGTTTAGAGTTAGATCATTGTTTGTGTGTAGTATTCAGTATACATATGGCATCAAATGGCTCAGTGGTTAGGAAGTCAGACTTGTATTCCAAGGCATTCTCATGGCAATACGTGGGTAACCTTACGTAATTGAAAGTTTGATGCATTACATAGGGAGGTTTACGATATGGGCAATCAAAATGTGAGTTTTTCTACGTATTTTTCACGATGATGGATGTTGGAAGTTAGGAGGCAGAATGCAGGAGTTGTTGCCATAGATTTAATATTGCAGGAAGGAGAAGATTCGAACAACAGCACACAAGACTTACGAAGAAACCTGACATACCAAGTACCTACAATGCAATATGTGGCATCGACACGATGGTAACAAGGAAATCAAACCATATTCTTAGTTAGGAGATATGCCAAGATACATAACGAGGTGAAGGCTCAACTACACATCCCTTACAATTAGAAACGGATGCAATTGCTCACTCCCTACAACCAGGTGACAATACGTTAATGACACACAAAGCCAAACATTCAGATGGAAACATCAATACACATATACTTATTTGGATAGGTTCAGCTAATGATAATGAGGTGCATACAGATGGACAATTACAACAAACACACTAGTGCAATGAATAGCAGGTTATAATCCAGTTTGGCCACTGGGTGGATCCAACAACAGCTGGCACTGAGAAGGGGCAGGGTAGCTGACACCAGTGCAGAGGTAGCTAGGAAGGCAGGCTCCGATGTCAGGCTCAGCAGCTGGGGAGAATCTTCTTCCTCTGCTGTCCGGGATTCCTTAGCAGCCTGGGGGAGGAAGATTCTTCCTTGGCTGCTGGCTACCTCCTGACAGCAAGCGGGCGTTTGTCTCCTCCGCACTGCCGGCGATGACTTGGCAGAGGGGCCAAGCCCCCGCCCTGACTGCTGGCATGGTGTGGATTGTGTTCCAGCTAGCAGGGCAGGTGGTATAGATGACTGAAGCAGTCCCCCCCTAGCTGGGCTGCAGAAGTGGTAGGCTGGAGAAGGAGAGACGCGAGCAGGTGGACAGAGCCTGGGCAAGAGTATACTTTGTGGTGTATGATGACTTCTAGCTACTAAAGCACTACATAGAGCAAGCACTACTTTTAGCTACTAAAGCAAGCACTACATAAAGCAAACACTACTTCTAGCTACTAAAGCAAGCACTACTTCTACCTACTAAACCAAGCACTACATAAAGCAAGCACTACTTCTAGCTACTAAAGCAAGCACTACATAAAACAAGCACTACTTCTAGCTACTAAAGCAAGCACTACATAAAGCAAGCACTA
>JACXGM010039346.1:0-10605 GCA_016801145.1 Umbra pygmaea
TGTCTGGATTCCACGATTCATCCGTGTTCTTCCCAATGTGTTAACCATACTGTTGGACCCGCTTGACCTACACAACTGCTCAGTTCAGTACACTGCCCCATGTGGCTGTGAAGGTGTACTGTCAACTATAACATTTTAATCATGAAAGAACCATGACAAAATAATTATGAAAACATATTTGCCGACCCAATTTTAATCTACCGCTACCCACCGGTGGGTCAGGACCCATACTTTGAAAAACACTGGGCTACACTAGACATGACAAAATACATTCATAGCAGTATCTTCAATTGCTACCGAGTGGCATAAGACTTGATAAACGCGCGTTCAAACTGTTCACGATAAACCAGATCCTCGTGCACATTCGACCCGGGGACTGTTTTATATTATATTCATGTTCGAAGGTTTAATGCTCCTCGTACATTCACGAAAAGTACGAAGTACGAACGCAGTGCTTTCCATCTTAAGTTAAGACTCAGTGGGGAGCGCGCTCTGGACTACCTAAAAGACTTATCCATTCATAGCACAACCTTCTGTGTTCTGCTTCTTTTCAGTATGCGGTGGTTTCAGCCGTCTGCCCTATTATTGTGCTTGTGCACTTCCCTCGTCTCACAGATTAATTCTGGACGCTGTGATTGTAGGTACAACCCGCTTGTTACAGCTTGTCTGATGTTGTATGCACCAGCACTTGTTGCTTCATTATTATCACATCCTGTGACATCTTAGTCCCGCGTCGACTCGACCGTGTTCAGGGCGGTGCTGAAGGCACCGGCGAAGAATTGTTTAGTTCTGACATTTTTATATTTTTATAGAAATAAATGGTGTATATATAATTACATTTTTAGAATATATGAGGCTTTTAGTGTTTACTTTTTTGACATGACTTTAAGAGTGAAGAGCTGACTGAATAATGATGAAGGAATATTATGAGTAAAGGCACATATTTAAGCGAATATGTCATTATACTCTTTTGTTGTTGTGTTTTCCATGAAGAATAATAGGCTATTGAACTCACAATTCAAACAAACGGCCCCATAAAAGGCACTAATTTTAAAATGAAACAAACGGCTGCACGGGCATTCATAACGATGCGCGTACACTGCGATTTCATTCAAGGAGGAATGAATTTAAGGCTTGGGCCCTTTTCAAGGCTTGGGCCCTAAATATAATTTTGGACACAAGAGGGCAGTATAACCCTATGTATGATTTTGTGTTTAAACTAATCTATCACCCAAAGGGCCCCCCTCCTCCCCACTCACACACACATACAGAGCAAAATATCTGACTTCCTGTTGGTCGGAGCTAATGACTGTAAATTACAAAGTTGTCCGGCTCGATGAGACCAATTTATGTACTGAGTTTCGTTACTGTAGGTAAAACTAAACCCCCAATTTTGTCAAAAGCATTTAGAAAGTGACACACTTCCTGCTGCCAGTTGGTGGCGCTATAACTTTGACTCACAATAGTTACATCCATCTAATCGGCCTCTTACCACAAACACACTTCTGACGTTTCATCAAGATCCTTTTCGCGAGCCACATTAACTAGCTCCGACTTGGGGATCCCGAAGCGTTCCCAGGCCAGGTTAGAGATATAATCCCACCACCTAGTCCTGGGTCTTCCACGAGGTCTCCTCCCAGCTGGAAGTGCCTAGAAAACCTCCCTAGGGAGGCGCCCAGGGGGCATCCTTACCAGATGCCCAAACCACCTCAACTGGCTCCTTTCGACGCAAAGGACCCTGGATCTTGTTCTTTCGGTCATGACCCAGCCTTCATGACCATAGGTGAGGGTAGGAACAAAAACTGCCCGGTAGATCGAGAGCTTTGCCTTCTGGCTCAGCTCTCTTTTCGTCACAACGGTGCTATATATTGAGTGTAATACCGCCCCCGCTGCTCCAATTCTCCGACCAATCTCCCATTTCATTGTTATTATGTATTTTACTTGGATGTTATGAGAAGTACCTACTGTTGAATGAAACTAAAACTGTGTGTGTCCATTTACATTTCAGGCTGCAGAGCAACAAAATGTGATAAAAAAATATACATGAGCAAATTTCAACTGCCACATCTTAATTCAAACTCTGAAAATATCCAACTGTACTAACAGCACAAGCCATAAAATCAGCTGTTCCTCAAATGACAACCAGAAAGAAGAAAACCTATAGTGTATTCTAGGGTAATACTCTTAGAACTGAACTGTGTTACTTAAAATCAATTGTTACCAGCCACCCATTTAGCGATTTAAGCAGTGGTTTGTAATATCAGCGAAAGCAACAATAATGCACAGGATTAGCATTTTATAACCCTCTCAATGGCAAGTGTTATTGTTAAAATGACATCAATGTCGGGAACACAGTTCACATAATAAATCACACAACCAGTAGTCTGAACCTTTTCATGCTTTTGGAAGAATGCGTTTATTGTTAAAGTAGACATGGGACAGATACCGAAATTTATAATAATTTCCTCTAATTGGGCTTGACACAGCGTCTCTGGTTGCTCGACTGCCCAATTGAAAGTTTTCTACCGTTTAAGATTATTTTCGCAACCAAAAATTCAATAATTTATATACGCTCACAATTTAACCTTCCTAGTACCTATAGGACTGTAATAACCACTCGCTATTTGTAAACTTCACATTCTGTCTTCTATGATACCCAATCTGTATGCTAGTATCTATAATGTTTATCATGATTCTAAAACCCACCCCTTATGTGAATGTTATTAAATGTTGTGCCCTGTTATTTTTACTTGTGTGTATGCAAGTAAGCAAAGATTTTCCCAAAACTTCTATGACTAATCGGATATAAATATGTATTCTTATTCATTCAGATTGTAATGTTACTCACATAATTCGCTGAGTATATACTTACTGTATACAATATAAACGACTATGTTCTTCTGTTAAACCGACTGCCAGAATGGCATCTGATCTGTTTTTTTCTTGGATCCTGGCCATTAAAAATATCAACAACACAGCATCTTGAGCATTCGCCAGGAACTCATACATTTAGTAGCCTTGTAGCCAGGCCACAAGCATATTCCTTACATGTTATGTTCAAACTGTGTGTATTTGAAATACAGAAAAAAGTTGTGAGCAACAAATACCAAGTTATTCTACATGTTTGAAAATAACAGCACATCATTAGTAACACTGCAGGCAGTAGATTTACAGTTAATGAAAAATGCAATAATGAGCATTATTTTTGGAATACAGTGAAGAGCTGTTGATTTAATTCCAATCACAACTGTTTATTGTGTGTGCAAACATTCATAATAAGCACATCAGATATGATATTTCAACACCTGGAAATGTATATAAAACACACATCTTTCTGTTGTTATTTTCTATTTCAATTTGATTGAGGGGCCACACACTGGTGAATAATAATGATCAATAGATCTGACACAACCAGAGAGGATGAGCAGGTTGGTTGAGAGTGTGGAGCTGCTTGAAGGTAGAAATTTATATGATCACTGATATATTCTTAAACTCACTGACATTAAATCTAGTCAGATTATTCCCTTTCACAAAGACAACAAGTTGCTGAGTTAATGTCAGTATTATTACATTAAAAAAGCAATTATAAAACAGCACATAATGTGAGTGAGTATACCACACCTATGTTTGCTATTATCAAACATAATAATATGAACTATAAACTCCTTATCTTTAGAGTGAAAATATGTTTAGCTGTCACTTTGAACCATGGATAAAAGAAAGCATAAATTATTGGATTAATGAAGGAATTAACCAGTGGCAAAAAGCTGATTATAAATGCTCCTAAACTATAATTTGAAAACATTAAAAGTAAGGAAATTACTGGATTCCAAAAAAGTAGAAAGTTGAAAACAACTATACCCAGAGTTCTTGCTGCCTTTCTCTCAGATTTACTATTTTGTACTGCCTTTTTGGAAAACACCTGCCTGGCTTGTGATCTCGCCACCAGAAATATTTTTAAGTATAATGTTACAATAATAGTACACGGGGCAACTACTGAAACAACAAAGTCAATGCTATTGTCCCAGATATGTCCTTCAAATGAATAACATTCTTGGAAACACCCAATGGGAACCTGTAGATTTACATATAGTTTTACAATAACTGCATCATATATGATACAACAAATCCAGGAAATAAATATAGAACGTCTAATTCTTTTTGTTGTAATTTTGAAGTTGTACAATAAAGGATCACACACAGCAACATAACGGTCAATAGATATCATTATCATATTGCCAAGAGAGGAACTTTCACTTAAATATGTGATGTAAAGTAGCAACACACAGAAATATTCCCCAAAAACCCAGCATGGCTGCATTATTGCTACAGTCATTGCAGGTATTACAAATAGTCCAATTAGGAGATCAGACACGGCCAGAGAGACGATGAGCAGGTTGGATGGAGTGTGGAGCTGCTTGTTGGGAGAAATTGAAATTATCACCAATAGGTTCAAAAACACTGTAACAGCTGAAAGAAATGCAAAGAATATGTAGATTGTTAAATAAATAGATGTTGATATTGAAGATTTTCTGCAAGAAGAGTTTCTGTCTTGAAAACAGTATTGAGACATTCCATGTTCTTCCATTGGTATTAAAGTGTAAACATGCTGAGGTACTTTTCCTGTTTGGTCGTGTGTGATGGTGTCAGTTCAGCTGTCTGACACACTCAGATCTATTCTTCTCTTCTTATCAATGACTGGCTCTCCTCCCCCCTAGGATTTGTCTGCACAGACAACATTATTGTGACTGCGTCACTGCAAAGACATACTGTACTGTTCTTCATCCTTTAGAGCCTTATCACTATCCACAGTTTTAACAATATTGATTTCATTCCAGAGATGTCAGAGTGCACAGGGCTAAACCCCACATTATCGCTGAGAAATTATTGACATTTCAATGATCAAGCTTTTGTACAAGATTGTTGGTGCTCTTACTCATATGTTTAACATTAACTTGACATCTGGGGTTATTCTAAAGATTTGGAGGACTGCTTATCCGTTACCCCTACACAAAGCTGCCAATTCTGGTGACCTTAATAATTAAAGACCCATCTCTGATGTGTTCAGTTGCGCACCTTCTTATTATATAAAATGATAATTTTAAGACATACATACATACATACAATACATGTTAATTAAAACAATCACATTTTTATATAGACAATTGTGATTGTTTTAAACCATTTGTATGTAAGTATGTATGTCTTTTAAAAATATTTATTTTATATTGTACTTGTATTTGTGCCATTTCTATGGTTCTGTTCCCAGGGCACAGTTGTAAATGAGGGCCTGATCTCAATGTGGTTTTCCCTGGTTAAATAAATTTAAATAAATTAGACAACTGCATTCTGAACAAACATCAGTCGGGTTTCAGACCAGGGCAGAGTACCATAGAGACACTACATTGGTTGTGAATAATATTGTTAAAGCTGTTGATAGTAAGTTACATTTTGTTGCACTGTTTGTTGACCTGTGAAAGGCCTTTGAAACAATTGATAATTCGCTGCTGCTTTAAAACTGAACTCACTGGGATTTTTCGTAGACACTTGTGCATGGTTTCAGAATTATCTTAGCAATAGCTCACAGGCTATAGTTGCTGACAGGATGAAGTCTGATTTTATTAATATTAATAAGGGAGTCCCACAGGGTTTATTTCTGGGCCCATTATTGTTTACGATGTATAGAAATTATATATATTGATGTGGTAAACTTTAAATATTATTTCTATGCTTATGACACAGTCCTTTATATGGTAGCACCCTTGCTTGCTCAAGCATTTGCACTTCTGCAAACTGATTTTGATTTCTTAAAAAATGCCCCTTTAGACCTTAGGCTTGTGTTAAATAATATAATGGGGTTTTCTAGAGCCAAATTTCTACAAGTGGATAGCTTTAACATTATTAGACTAGATGGCTCTTTATTAGAATGTGACCCCTCATATAAATTTCTGGGAATTGCTTTGGATGACAATCTCTCTTTTAATACACACAGTGTATTAATAAAATGACAGGTTATTTTAGTTGCATTTAACTACATACCAATAACTATTTCCAAAGTAGCTGATCTGATTGGTTATAAGACAAGTTACAATTGGGTTGTCCATAGAAATGGAATATATATAGAAGCCTTATTGAACTGTTTTGCTTGGTCATTCGATTAGTACACAAATAAATGGCGAATGTCGTTAGTTGTCACGGTAACAACATGCGTCAGTGGGGCTGTAAAGTGTGTCGTACTACTAGTTTGAGAGTTTTAGTTAAAAAAAATATTTCTCTAAATAATTTCAACAAACCCAAAAATAAACTTAATTTCATTGATTATTTAGGACTTTTTTGACATTTATCAAATTTAATACTTCAAGAAATTACATTCTATATTACGTTAAAAAAAAACATTTGACGAAGGACCAGGAAGCAGAGAGACGCAGTTCAATAGCAAATAGTTTTTCTAAAATTTCATACAATATTTCATTACTAAATAAAATTTTGAGAACATTTGATGCGAGAAATCAACTGTGTAGATTTCAAATATTAGCTTTTTTACGAATATTTATGGCGAATCGAAAATATGCTTAAACGTTTTCTGAAGTGAGAATCTCCATAAGAGCCTGCGGGTGTAAGATAGCTAGCGAGCCAACCCTGTTTTGTACCTTAACATTTCTATCTACTTGATCACATTGTTTGCCACTATTATTGAAGTTAAGTGCTGATTTAGTCAACTTTATAAGATAATGTATGGACATAGTCAGAGACCAACGCTAATATTGCATATGGCCGTTCTGAATAAGCCTGGTTGTCAATTGTCGTGTTTGTGTACTGCAGACGGCGTCCGTGAGGTGGTATTATTGCGCAATACCAGCAAGAACACATCGTCTCAAACAGTGAACAGCGTTGTGTGCTCGTCACCTTGTGAATTCATTCTTCCAAGAACAACTAGAAAGAGCATTCTCCCCAAGAACACAAGTCTGTTTTTTGCATTCTTGGTTTTGAGAAACAGCCTCAGAGTCTAGGCATGCAACGTTAGACACAACCGTAGTACTAGCAAATTCCTCTTCACAACAAGACATGCTACGTCAATCTTCTTCTTTAATATAATGGCAGATCTCAACCATCTGAAAGGTGCATATACTGCCAGCTACTGTCAGGCCATGGATATATGTTAAGCGCAGCTACTCTGTTGCTGCTGCAAAACTAAATAGTGAGTCCGCGACTTGCCGCAAATCGGTTAGATGCGGAAGTAGGCCGTTTGCACTGGAATGGTACACGTAAAAATGGCTGCCGCTCTGACCATTCAGCTATAGCTATTTGCATTGGTATGGCACTTCTATATATATTCCATTTCTATGAGTTTGTCTGTGTAATCATAGCCTTCTGAGCAAAATAAAACAATGTATAAAAATGACCTTGTCCTAAATTTAAACCGAAGACTATACTCTAGGTCAAAAATTAGAAAACGGTATAGTAGTTAGGTAAGTGGTTAGGCAGGCAGGCAGACTTGTAGTCAAAAGGTTGCTGGTTTGATTTCCAACTGTGCCAAATGTGTTTTCTTGATTTCCCTTGTGTGTTAGTGGATTGTGTTTCAGAAGTCCCTCATCTTTTGTTATGTATGGTGTTTTATCTTGTTTAGTTCTCCATTCCTGTAGTTGACTGATGGTATGATTTTGGTTTGTACTATTGGTACCCTCTAGAGGTTTCATGTTGTATGTTCCATAGTTCTAGACCTGTCAGCCATTCTTTTCATTGTACTTCTATATCCTCGTTATTATCTACAGCTGTTGTCAATACTCACTTAGCCTATCTGTATATATACACCTGGTTTTGCTATGTTAGGTTGTCAGTCATTGTTAATATCTAAGTGCTTTGTGTTTCTCATTTCCAGCTCCAGGATGCTAGAATCTAGTGTTTGTTGTTCTCCTATGCTCAGTTACTAGTGGAGCGAGTTTCCTCATATTAGTTGTTTTGAGTTCACCTTGTAGTCACTCCAAGTATCCAAGAGTGTGGAAATAAACATTTTAGTTGGTTGAAGAAAATGCATTTGCATGTGTCCTCGGGCAAGACACTTTACCCTAATTATTTAAATTAATTTAATTATTTTATTTAGTGTTTAATTACATAAAGAGTATCACATATGAGAGCATGTTATGAAAAGAGCAAAAATAGATAGACTGTTCTTACAAGCAGAGACAGTTTATTCCTTGCAAGGATCCACAAAGATCATCATCACTGCAATCCTTTTTATAACAAAACATGACATAATTTTTCTACCTTTCTCATTTGTCAATCTTCCCGCATTTCCTCAAAATCCTTAGTGCCACAAAAGACCAAATTGTTATCTTACTAGGCCCAAGTGACCCCAACTTTGTTAGTTGTGTCTTAACTCCAAGACTGTTAACTTCTCATATCCTCTTAGACTGTGGTTCACAAACCCTGACAAGAAGGCATACTCTTCCACAAACACTGTTGAAGCATCTGACTCTCTCTTTACAACACTATCAGATGGCCAAAGGGCCATAAATTAACTTATGCTCAGCTCAATGAAAACAGGCACATTTCTGCAAGTTAAACATTTGACACTCAATTATTGCATTAAACATAAAATATAATAATCTCATCTTCATCAACTTGTTGAGACCTTTCCGGAAAAATTTAAAACTGGATATGACAGATTCTCAGAATAGTATTTAAATGAAAGCACTTCATTAACATTTTAGAATATCATTTAAATATCAACTATCAATTCCTATAATTTTATACTACAATTGCTCCCAGGTCATTGTTGTAAATAATAACTTGTTCTTAGTCAACTTACCTGGTTAAATAACAGTACCTGATCAACTTACCTGGTCAAAATATGTGGCAGTTTGACGGAAAGGCAGAAAACTCTGAAATGAACAAGGACCAAAATCTGTGAGAGTTTCATGGAAAAGTCTGTGATGGGCAGAGTTAAGACCTTGTTATTAACTCAATCTAAGACTTACCCAAACCCTTACCCTAAACTTCTAGGACAACTCTGGCACAACATTTTTTATTTCTTATATACATTTATTAGAAATATAGTTTAAAAGACATTACTGTTCGTGTCTACAAGGCAGCCATCATCTTCGGAAACAGACTTGATTAGTCAAACCACAAACTCTGTGCTACGTGAGCTGAATGTGACTTGGAATCGTGAATGGCAAGAGGTTTTGCGGTCATTCATGCAGATCAATTAGCAAGACTTACAGCTGGCAATGCAAAAACACATTGCTTACAGTTCAGCTCACATAGCACAGAGTTTGAGGTTTGACTAATCAAGTCTGTTTCCAAAGATGTCGGCTGCCTTGTAGACACAAACGGTAATGTCTTTTAAACTATATTTCTAATAAACTGTCTGTACACTTACAAAGTTCTCAATGCTTCGGTTTGCATGTAGGGACCATGCTACCATGGAAGTGTGGTGCTATTTTGAGCCTTGTTTGTGGTGTACAATAGTGATTTATTTTTACTTAATTTATGCCCACTAGCGTTATAAGGTAATTATCAGTTCGCACTAAAACTGGGCACATTCAACTAGCATGAAAACATCCCAGAGAACAGGTTCATTTAGTGAGGGAGTTTTTTATCAGATTTTATTTTATTTTCTGAATTTACATATCAACAGTACATATAAGCATACCTCATTAAGTAGCGGTCTGAGCTGGGGGAGACAATGAATAAGCAGAAATCAGATAAAGTATAAAATGAGAAGAAACGATTAAAACAGGATTAAAATAAATAAATAAAACATAAAATAAGAGTGTCCTTGTACCTATCACTGGTCTGTTCAGTCTGGCCCCATCCTAGCCAGTGTTTCCCCTCTGGATAATTTCACTCAGATCCTCAGGCAGGTAATCCATTAGAGGCCGCCATATATCCATAAAAGTTGCATCATTTCCTTTTAACTTGGCACTTAGTCTTTCCATAGGAAATACTCTAAAAATGTCTTGTACCACTGAGATACAGTGGGAGGTTTCTCACTAATCCAATTAAATAATATACATTTCCTGGCCAAAAATAGGAGTTTACTGAGTAATTTGGATCTTTTCACATCCATAACTCTATTCAAAGATTGCAGCCCCAATAGAAACTGGCCCGGATCTTTACATGTGCTGTGCTTGAATATTGCTGTTACTTCCCTAGATACACATGACCAAAAATTTGATATTCTTGGACAGCTCCAGAAGCAGTGCATATATGTCCCAATTGTTAACTTACATTTAAGGCACAATGGTGATCTATTAAGGTCAATTTTGTTCATAACATGAGGTGTCCTGTGCTGTCTATGAAGTATTCTATATTGTATTTCTTTAAATTTATTGCTGAGAAACAGAGTGTGAGTGGTCCGAATACAACCCTCCCAAGCATCTTCATCATATACACTTTGAAGGTGTAGTAGGGAGTAAAAAGGGTACAATTAATGTGCACTTATGAAGTTGAATCATTAATAATTAATGTATTTCCTTTTCTCCCGTTGCAATAGTCTGGGTTAAGAACGGAGAAATGCTTAATAAATGCCTATAGAGGATTTATAGAATAGACGTGGTTGGATATTTCCTACTAACTCTCTGACCTCATAATGATCATTTA